>OZ038479.1:7540601-7553101 GCA_964036315.1 Acanthosepion esculentum
GTTCATATTTCTTTATAAATTGGTAAATGATAAATATTGCCATATTTTTCAATTTTATTAGTTTTTAGAATGTTGTAAATTATTCTTGAAAATAAACAATCTAATAAATAAATGGTGTTTAATATTTTTGTTATAAATTTTCAAGAACAAAAAAAATGTATAAATTCACCTTTTTCATATGTTTAGATTTCCATACAATCCAAATCATTGCTTTTTAAAGCAAACATTGCCGAGGAGTGATGGCAGTTAAAATAACAGCGGTATTAATGAGAAAAAAAAAGAAGTCCTTTTGACACATTTTTTTTGTGGTCATGAAGGTACAAATTTGTCAAATATGGTTTCTCAATAGCAAATATTTGGATACATGAGACAGGCACTTCATAAGAATATGGTTTATCTTTCTATATTTCTGAGATGAGGTATTATGTACACTATTTACATTATTCGGACTATTGTCCTCATCTTTGTTGCCATATTTGTTACAACGTTTCGGCCGTTGAATGCTCCGGCATTCTTCAGGTGGTTTGAATGTCGAACTAAACCCTTTATTTCGCTCACTGGGGTAGACTGTTCTACTTCCACGTGCCATGTCTAATGGACGTCAGTTATCAGTTATCTCCTGTTAATTCCACTCTCCAAGTTCTCCACAGACTTAACCAGGTATTGAACTCACACTGTTTGGGTTCTGTCACTGGATCTAACTAACGCCTTTATCCACTATGCCATGAACTCACACTCTGTGACCCAAGAATACATGGCACATGAGCGAAATAAAGGATTCAGTTCAATATTCCAACCAACTGAAGAAGGCCAGAGCATACAACAGCCGAAACGTAATAAATATGGCGACAAAAATGAGGACAATAGTTCGAATAATGTAAATAGCGAATATGGTTTATTTCCCATGTGTGATTTTTGCTTGTCAATTCTATTATGGCTTCAATAAAAATGAAACAACAATCTACTTCACAGGAATATGCTTTCTCTCCAGCTCTTTCTGGTACTCACATTTAAATGGGATTTCTGTTGATAATTACAAGACACAAACTTCACAAGAAATTTTTTTCTTCAGTGTGGGTTCTTTTATGTCGTCGCAAAGTTGATTTCTCTGAAAAAGCAGAGCTACACACTTCACAAGTAAATGGTTTCTCTCCAGTGTGTGTCCGTATATGTCCTACCAAATTTGATTTCTGCATAAAAGAAGCACCACACACTTCACATGAATAGGGTTTTTCTCCAGTATGTTTACGCTTATGCACCCTCAAAGTTGATGGATCCGAAAAGGAAGAGTCACATATTTCACAAGAATATGGTTTCTCTCCAGTGTGTCTTCGCATGTGTACCACCATACTTGATTTCTGGGTAAAAGAAGAGCCACAAACACCACAAGAATATAGTTTCTTTCCAGTATGTGTTTGCATATGCACCAACAAATTTGACTTACATGAAAAAGAAGAGTGACAATCATCACAAGAATATGGTTTCTCGCCAGTGTGTGTTCGAATATGCACCATCAAATTTGATTTTTGTGTAAAGGAAGAGCCACAAACTTCACAAGAATATGGTTTCTCTCCAGTATGTGTTCGCTTATGCACCCTCAAAGTTGACTGGTCTGAAAAGGAAGTGTTACACTCGTCACAAGAATATGGCTTCTCTCCAGTATGTGTTCGCATGTGTACCACCAAATTTGATTTCTGTGTAAAGGAAGAACCACAAACTTCACAAGAATATAACTTCTCTCTAGTATGAGTCTGCTTATGCACCAACAAACTTGACTTATATGTAAAGGAAGAGTCACATTCTTCGCAAGAATATGGTTTCTCACCAGTGTGTGTTCGAATATGTCGGGTCAACTTGGATTTACATGAAAAGGAAAATCCACACACTTTGCAAGAATATGGTTTCTTTCCAATTTGGTTTTGAATGTGTCTTTTAAAAACTGGATCATGTGACAATTTATGTCGACAATTATCTGGACAAATTCTTTCTTCTTCCATATTTTCTATAATGTCACAAAGAAAATGTATTGAAATTCTTCAAATTATGCTGGAACATCTGTAAGAAACATTAGTAAAATATGATATTCCGTTATATTCAAGAAATTAATTAGGTTATATTAATTCACTATATACATCAATGGACACGGAGACATCTGAATTTTCAGACACAAATTCCTTTTATTACAAAATAAACAATAATGTCATGCAATAACTTTTTTTTATTTTCCTTCAGATGTTAATATTATTAAATTTAATGGACGTTTTCTTTCATTCTGCTTACATTAATATGACATCAATGTGATAAAATATGCCAAGCTGTAGGGTTTCTCAATCTTTTGAAGATATACGTATGCATTTAATAAGAAACATATAAATCATGAAAGAAGACCTTTATGAAAAAATTGGCAGAATATGGAGACTCCTTGACACCTCTACTTAATTAATCCACTGTTAACACTGATGATAACTTTAACACAAGCTCCGAAACACTGACATGTTTGAATCAGATAATCTATTTTGGGCTTACATGCTTTTGTTATAAAATTTCTATAATGAGAAAGAAATAATTTTGATATAAAATTTATAATTTCTTGGAGTGAATTAGTATTGGCAATAAGTAACTTTGTATTATTTGGGGTGAATTAGTATTGGCAATAAGTAACTTTGTATTATTTGGGTTGAATTACTATTCACGATAAGTAACTTTGTATTATTTGGGGTGAATTAGCAGAAAAGATCTGAGAAAAAGAAAAGTTGAAAGATAATTGGCAAAACAAATCAAATACTCGTACTGCCATTTCAATTATAGAAGTAAATTTTTATCGAGATTTTCTGGGATTTTTTGCTGTATACTCTTATAATTTATAACAATCGATTGATATACTATTTCTGTTGGTTGTAGTGTAAGTTATCTTCTAATTGAGTGTACAATTTCAAGAATATTTTAAAGTCTGATCACTTTGATTTTGCAAAACAAAGTAACATGTAAAATTTAGTCTAGAAAATAAAATCATTTCGCATTTTCGGCTGGTCGAAGCAATACTGTTTTAACTTGCTGTACAAAATAAATCAATGAATGAAAGCACATACAAATTACATACTTAGAAAGATTTGATTTGATTTTCAGCCATATGAATATTTTTAAGATTGGACCAGAAATACACAAGATATTGTGAGTTGAATGGACTAAGTTGCAAATGTATCAATCTCAAATGAAATCACATATCAACTGGAAATACTATCATTACGCAAGAAAATGAATGGCTTCTTTAGAAAGCAAAAATACTAAATTAAAAACTGAATTGAAAACCACGGTATCAAGGAAAACAAAACCAGAAACCAATACCGAAACACAAATTGCCAAACCAACCAACTCTACTTACGATACTCAACATGTATTTCATTACATGATACGATGTGAGCGAGAACTTAAGGGTGATACAATTTATAAAACTGAACGCCTGATGACAAAAAAAAAAATTCACATATAAAAGTGCTTTTAATTGTTATAAAATTCCTATAATGAAAAAGAAAAGATTTTGATATAAAATTTATAATTTCTTGGGTTGAATTAATATTGGCGATAAGTAACTTTGTATTATTTGGGGTGAATTAATATTGGCAATAGTAAATTTGTATTGTTTGGGTTGAATTTATATTGGTGATAAGTGACTTTGTATTATTTGGGGTGAATTAATATTGGTGATAAGTGACTTTGTATTATTTGGGGTGAATCAATATTGGCGATAAGTGACTTTGTATTATTTGGGGTGAATTAACATTGGCGATAAGTGACTTTGTATTATTTGGGGTGAATTAACATTGGCGATAAGTGACTTTCTATTATTTGGGGTGAATTAACATTGGCGATAAGTGACTTTGTATTAGTTGGGGTGAATTAACATTGGCGATAAGTGACTTTGTATTAGTTGGGGTGAATTAACATTGGCGATAAGTGACTTTGTATTAGTTGGGGTGAATTAACATTGGCGATAAGTGACTTTGTATTAGTTGGGGTGAATTAACATTGGCGATAAGTGACTTTGTATTAGTTGGGGTGAATTAACATTGGCGATAAGTGACTTTGTATTAGTTGGGGTGAATTAACATTGGCGATAAGTGACTTTGTATTAGTTGGGGTGAATTAACATTGGCGATAAGTGACTTTGTATTAGTTGGGGTGAATTAACATTGGCGATAAGTGACTTTGTATTAGTTGGGGTGAATTAACATTGGCGATAAGTGACTTTGTATTAGTTGGGGTGAATTAGCAGAAAAGATCCGAGAAAAAAAAAGTTCAAATATAATTGGCAAAGCAACAGAATCAAATACTCGTACTGCCATTTCAATTATGGAAATAAATTTTTATTGGTATTTTCACGGATTTTTTCTCTACACTCTTTGAATTCATAACAATCAATTGTACACTATATACATTACAAGGAAAGCAATAATAATAACAAAAATTGTAATATGAGCTCTGGTAAAAACGTGTAATAATAACAGCAAAAAATTGCAATATGAGCTCTGGTAAAAAAAAGGTTGCTGAAGCTGCTTATAATACCCAGAAATTCATACACAGATGTCTGCAAGGACACATGGCACAGTGGATAAAGGCGTTAGTTAGATCCAGTGACAGGACCCAAACAGTGTGAGTTCAATACCTGTTTAAGGTGGTGGAGAACTTGGAGAGGGGAATTAAAAGGAGATAACTGATATTGAGTAAATGATTTTTTTTATTGATTCATTTTTTATGGCTTATCAACCTTTTTTAGGTTATTTAAAGCTGAAAATATTTTTAGATTGTCAGAATTTGGGGATTGGGGGGAAATAATAATGGTTTAGTGATACAAGTCTTACTAATTAACCCATAGTTAGGGGAGAAGAGGTGGATTCCAGCCTTTCCCAAAGTTATTTGTATGTAAGTGAATATAACGAACCCAATGGGAATTGGAACTCAGCTTTCCAGTTAATAATTCTAAGCCATTATCCATTACACCACCCTTGCATCCGACCTTACAGCACCTAGCATTTACAAGTTGTCATCCATCAAGCTAAAATATAAATATAAATTCCTTTTTTCCAATTAAAATTATTGTTTCTTTGTAGAAGTGAAGCTTTTATTAAATAATGAATTCATTTTTATATTAAATTGGTTTAAATTTGTTCTAGAAACAATTGAAAGATTTTTCTAAATAAATAATGTCATGGGTGTCAATGCGCGATTCCAAATATAGCAGGAAAAATTTAAAAAAAAAACGAAAAATAAAATCAAAATCACGTGCCTGAAAGTATAAAAAAAAATGAAATTTTAATTTCTAAAAAAACATTGTTGAAAAGGAAAACATTTTTTTTTTTACCTTTTTCAGGCGAGTAATTTCTGTTTTATTTTATTTTTAATTGTCGGATTTTAAAGAAATTTTCACGACGCAATTTAAAAAAATATCGTTTAAAAAAAAATTAAAATTTCATTTTTTTTTATACTTTCAGGCACGTGATTTTGATTTTATTTTTCGTTTTTTTTTTAAATTTTTCCTGCTATATTTGGAATCGCGCATTCATTTTAAACTTCGCGCCAAGTGAAGAATCCCCGGCAGCATTACAACTCGAGGCAAACGTATGTAAACAAAGCCAATAATGGCAGCCGTTCTGTCGACGCGACGCGACGCGGAATAAGTCGAACTCTAGTTCCGTTTGTAGCAATATAGTACTGCCGATGACTAAGGCTAAGCACTATGTGTTCGTTTGCTTGCTGGGGCTTATGCGAGTCGTGATATGGACAACGCGACAGAAGGAATTTCATGGGGACGAGAAGTTTTCCTCTTCCCAACTGATCTTGTACTTTAAGCATCTGCTTAAAGTCAAGATCAGGACGGAAAGGAGGCGACTCCATCCATTGGAATTTGGCGAAAGGTGGGTGAGTCTTGCGCGTCTCTGCAGAGTGAAAGGTGCTGACTTGGAGTGGCATTTTGATGCCGGTTAGGCATTAAGGATTTTGGGATTGCTGGGTTGAACATTGGCAACCCTTCCACTGTATAGGTTAGCTTAGGTCAGTTTTGCTTTAGTTAATTTTCTTATCCTTTTTCATATTAACTTAGCTAGGGTGTGTATGCTCATTGGCCCCTTTTATTTCTGGCCCTATTTTTATTTTCTTTTTGTTTAATTCCCCATCCCTCCCATCGTTAGGTGGTTAGTGATGTCAGTTCTCTGGTGGGTGCGGGGCGCCTTTCGTTTCGAGAGTGTCTTTCGTATTTGTTGTTGTGTTTGAATGTGTGCGTGTTTGTAGTGAATGTTTGGATTGCACGAATGTTTTATATTTTTTTTTTCAGCCCCGCATTGATTTCGGCCAGTTAACTGACATTTCTGCCATATTTAGAGCTGTGGGGGGTTTTCTACTAACAAAATCTTTTGTTTAGTTTCTTGTATATATTTTTACTCATTGTAAATATTCATTGGGGATTTTAGATTGTTATTTTTACCCCTCCCCCCACAGACAATGTATTGTAAATATGGGGACTAGTTAGGACTTCATAGAGTCTCTGAGGTATTATGGTGGATGTAGTAAGAATGGTATGTAATGGATGTGTTGTTTTGGTGAAAGGAATATTGTTTGTATGTTCGGGTCAGTGTTTGCGCCTAGCTAAGTTAAAAGTTAAGACAGAAGATGACCGTCCTTTCCCAACCCCCTTTTCGGCCTTGTGCCACATTTGTACTTTCGTACAATAAATACCACTCCTATGGTAATAGAAAGCAAACTTTTAATGCCATTTTCGAAATAATCAGGCAATTTCACACCATAAAACATTTTCATTGCGCAATATAAATGTTATTAAAAAAAAAAACAATTTACCAAAAATATAGAAAACAAAAAACAGATAAGAATTGTAAGAAGAGGAAGTGGATAGACTAAAAAAAAAAGAAAAATTCCGAAAAATTTTCGAAGCCAAATTTTTTATTTTATTTACTTTCCTAAAGTTAAAGTAAAAAGAAAAGAATGTTTCGTCGTGTCATTACGAAGCAGATGTTATATAAACAAAACGAAAAGATGGTAAAAATTTCTGTAAACAGTAAATTTAAAGACCGAATTTTTAAGATCTATTCGATCGTCGATAAATTTTATCCAGTTATTCAACAGGGATTTTATGACGATAAACAATAAAATGACACAAAATAAAACTTTTTTTTTATCAAATTATGAAGCGGCTATCTTTGTTAGTATTTCAAATTAATTAGTAAAATAAGGCTTTTAAACAAAGAAACTTACATAATAATCCAAAACTTTGATGGGTTCTATATTTGAAAAGAAAGGACGGATTTTAAAAAAACAATAATTTCTTCGTTACTTGTTGACGGCGGTGTCTTCTGCTTTGCGTACCTTTTAACAAGTTGAACATTCTTACCTCACTAATATGAAGAGCATTGGAAGAAGAAGTTACATCAGACAACAATTTAGGAGAATCGTTCTTTTAAGTAAAATACAGTGCTGTTCGATAAAAGTGACTACCTGAATTTTCTTTTCACTTAAAAACTTTTTCGCCTATTGTTTTTGGGGTCAAACTAATTTTTAATCTTACTAATATAAAGACCCCTTCCCGGCCACCTGGTAAAAAAAAGTTTACTCACCCTAAGGTATTCTATTGATAATTATAATTTTGGATATAAATGAGATTTAGGGAAAAACTCTGTGCAAAAAAAAGTGACTCACGTATTTCCTGCAACTAGTAATCAATAGAAACATAACCGAACAGCTTTAAATAAAGAATAATAGAGGTATAATTTATTTGTAATAGGTAATATAGTTTGAAATATTTAATAATCTATGGGTCCTCCTTTATTTTGAATAACCTTTTCAACCCTTTTTTTGGCACTGACTTGATTAGGTTCTGGCAAATCTCATCTCCAAGCATTGAATTCCATTCGGATATGAAATTCACAATCAAATCCTCTTTGTTGCTCAACTGCTTTCTCGAGAGCCTGAACTTTATAATGCTCCATAAGTTTTCTATGGGGTTGAGGTCAGGAGATTGGGGCGACCATGTCATAACACTCACCTGCTTCTCATCAAAGTATTCCTTCATCAATTTTGATTTGTGACAGGGAGTATTATCCTGCATGAAAATGAGCTTGGTGGGGTCGATTTGCACCCTTTCAGCAGAAGGGGGCAGACAAGACTCTAAAATTCTCTTGTACTGCTCGCTCCTGAGGGTCTTTTCAATAGGTTTTAAGAAACCAGTTCCACGAAAAGAAAAGCATCCCCAGAACATTATACTGAACGGATGCTTGACAGTACTTACGGCTAAACTCAAAGAGCTTTCAAAGCTTATCTTTTGAATTTAGCTCAACTTTCGTTTCATCAGAGAAGAGAACATTTAGTAAAAGAAAAAAATCAGGTGAGTCACTTTTATCGAACAGCGCTGTATTTGTTTTACATTGTTTATTTTCGCAACAATAAATTAGCAAGCACGCATGCGAGACAAGAAAGACAGGCGCCCTTGAAATCAGAAACAGACAATTGAAATTTCTAGGACACATTTGTTGAGGAATATCGGCTCGGAAAATTTAACACTCACAGAACGTATTGTGGGGATGGCGCCAAAAATAAATTTGTGTGAATGTATGTGGACTATGGAAATGTTGAATAGAACTACAGGTTTGCCTGTCGTCCGGTTCACACTCCTCCCTCGTCTTTTGAACAGTAGAGGTTTATCCTTTGTTTCCTGTTTAGGAGTGGCGTTCTGGTTCCTTGTGAAGTCTATTTGCTAATTAAATCTTGACTTCTTCAAGTCAAGAATTAGCTAACTTTCCTATTGTCTTGCCCTTTTACTAGTTATCCTCTACCTTGAGTGGCTCTTAAGCCTTGTATTAGGTGAACATTAGTAAACAAAAATATGTAAATAATTAAAATAACTGCCCACGTCCTGCAGGTTATTACTGTTTTTTAAGATAATAATGGTTTTAGTGATACATTTTTTCTCCCTCCAGCTATGGGTTAACTAGTGAGAGGTGGAGTCAGACCTAATCAGAATTTGATAAACAAACAAGAAATCATAATGTGGATATAAAGTGGGTGATCAGTTCTATCTTACACTCAATATATAAACTGATCCCTCATTTTGTGGTCACGTTAGTTTCTATGCTTTTATATTCCAGGGAATGTAAATAAATTTGAAGGACCTGCCTGTGTAACTAATTAGTGATTCGTTTTCTATGGTTTATCAACCCTTTGTAGGTTATTTAAAGCCAGAGAATATTTTTAGATTGTAACTTTTTTTTAGTGTTACAGGCAGCTCTCACTAATTTACAAGTGGCTGGAGGGTGAGAGAATTAAAAAATATTTTTCATGTTAAAACAAGGCGATTACATGAATTTTCTGGTTTGTATCACGCAAATAGATGATTATTCAATATAATAAAATTAATATTTTAATTATTAAATAAAGTATTTAAAATAATGAATAAATTTTAACTTCATTTTTTTATTGATTGATTCGTTTTTTTATGATTTATCAACCCTTTGCAAGTTAAAGCTAAAAATCTTTTTAAAATTTTTGGGAGTATAATAATGATTTAGTAAAACAGTTCTTACTAATTAACCCATAGGTGGGGGGAATGGGGGAATTGATACCTAATCAAAATTTGAAAAACAACAAAAGAGTATATGTATTTAAAGTGGAGAATCCGCCCTACATTACAAGCAATATATAAACTGATCCCTCACTTTGCAGCCATGTTAGTTTCTATACATTTATATTCCAGAGAATGTAAATAAATCTAAAAGTCATACAAGTCTTACTAATTGTGGATTCATACCTCATCAGAATTCTGATAAACAAAAAAATTATAATTTGGATATAAAATGGGGGATCAATTCTATATTATAATCGATACATAAACTGATCCCTCTTTTTGTGGCCATGATAGTGTCTATACATTATATATTCCAGAGAATGTAAATAAATCTAAAAGACATGCCTGTGTAGCCTGTTCGTATTTCACTGACTGATTCATTCTTTTTTTATGGTTTATCAACCCATTGCAGCTTAAAGCTGAAAATATTTTTAGATTGTAAGAATTTGGAAGAGGGGAGAGATAATAATAGTTTACTAATACAAGTCTTATTAATTAACCCATAGCAGGGGGGAAGAAAAGCTGGATTGATAGCTTTCCCAAGTGTATTTGTGTATAAATGGATATAATAAAACCCAACAGAAATTGGAATTTGTCTCTCCACCTGGTATTCTCAAGTGGTCACCCATCTAGGTACTGACCAGACTTGACATTGCTTAACTTTGGTGATCGTACAGGAACCAGTGTTTCAATGTGATGTGGTCGTAAACAAATTTCATTTTGAGATGGAATTTCTTTTTCTAATTTTTATTTCTGCAAATCAAGTTTTAATATTTTCTAAAAAGAATGAGGACAAATTAATATAATTTTTTTTATTAATGAAACATTAAAATGAATAAGAAATAAAATGCAATGAAAGAACTAATGCTCCCAGACGTCAGCCTGAGATGATCCAATCTCGACCCATGCTGGGGTAGCAATAAGCAAGTGTGTTTATGAATTATTTCACTGATCCTCAAAGTTCAATCTTTTAGTGTCTCTCAATGTTGTTCTTCCTCTACACACACAAACATGTGATATTCTCACTATCAGACAGGCAGTTCACACGGACAGGTCGTTAAGACATGCATCAACGAAAATTTCGGCTTCTTTTCCAGGCCATAATAGTAACATTTATTTCATAGCACTCAACAAAAATCTATTTAAAAAAAAAACATATGAGAAAGATTGTATCAAGTTACTTATTCATTGTCTTATTATTTTGTTGGATTTCAATCCATATTTGATCTACATTTGACACCAAAATCAATTTTACTCAGTATTATTGTCTCTCATGTTTCCTGCACCACATAACAACCAGATAATAAATAATACTCATTTTGTTGTTCCCATGTCTTGCTGTTTCTCATTTTTACATGTATTTACTGTAATTTCTCGAAAATAATACATATTTTTTACTGTAAATTACAGGTGATATTAGGGGTGTGTATTATAAGTAGATTTAAACAAAATATTTTTTTCATCATTGATTTGTAATAATAAATACGTACTTGTTCTAAAATAAAAAAGATATTATCCCAATTTTCATTTCAAATCCAACAATAATAATAGTAACACTTTTTTGTCAATAAATTTATGTTTATCAGTAACCACATATTTTTTATTTGGTGAAAAAAATAAAAAATCTATAAAAAGGCCAATTTCGAAGAAAAGAGGATATCAAGTTAATAATTTATTGAAATTTTAATTTTCATCATCATCACCAATTTCTATTATAGAATCATTATCTAAATTGTCATTAAACAAATTATCATTCACAATATTATCTTCGTCCTGTTCAAAATTATCTGCGGCCACTTCATCCTCTTGCCAAAGGATGTCATCTTCAGAGCCATCCATGGCTGTCGTCAGACAACACTTCTTGAAACCTCTCTTTATAACATCCCGACAGAATCCAAACATTTTTTGACAGTAAAATAAAATGTTATATTTATCAGGAAAACTGTATGGTAATTTTCAACATTATTTTTGCGACTTAGTTTTGATTTTATTCCTAATGTCAAGGTCGACAAAATGTCTTTGTAATTATTATTTTTTTTTTTTTTTTTATAAAATTTATAGATGCATATTATACATAGGATAGATATATTTCTTAATTTTTGGATCATTTGTTGGGGTGCATATTATTTTTGAGAAAATACAGTAGTTATTAAATGAAAACAAAATTACAAGATGCACGAGCAATATTCTCAATTAAATATTGCATTAAAATTACATCTGCTCTGAGAAATACCTTAAACGTGGATTTTTTCAATAGTTAGTTGTTGCTTTGAAATTTTTCATGCAACAAAAACAGACTATCATTATTCTTTTGTCCGTGTATTGTTTGATATATTGAAATGTAATTGCCATCTTTGATAAAGGCTTATGTAAGCCGAAAGCTTAGATTGGATTTAAACATGTATCAATATGGTGATTTCCTTTCGTCTTTCAATGATAATGTTATTAAGCTTATCAGACAATATGAACGGAACTTACTTAAAATAAATAGACAGAACTTGTCTATATTATTTAATGAAACATGCATTAATGAAAAATTACTGCCTAAATATACACAATATATATATATATATATATATATATATATATATATATATATATATTATTTTTAAATTTATTTGAATATGATTTTATATGTGTTTAATGTTATTTTAGTGTTTTGATGTTTCTAATATTTTTAATGGTTGACGTAAACTCGAGTAAAACGACCTAAGGTGAGTCTTATTTTTCCATATAATATTTAAGAAAATCCGACGTATCTTCGAAAATGACTTAAGGCAACTTAAGTCAAGGTATCACTGTACAGTTAAAGGCTGGAAAAAAAACCTGAAAATAGTTGTGAAAGAAAAAGAAACTGAAGAAAGATTGTGTAGCT
>OZ038479.1:7558101-7570601 GCA_964036315.1 Acanthosepion esculentum
TACTCCCGGTAGAGAGAGACCCCTGTTGAAAGGGTTACGAAACGAAGAGGAGATAACCCGATAAGTTTGATGAAAAGCTTCTTGAAGCAGCCCTTGAAGAAAATCCTGCTTTATCAGTTGAGGAATTGGCAGTGGTTCTCAGTTCAAACCATATAACTGTTCATCGTCATCTTCAACAACTTGGAAAAGTTCCTAAACTTGGAAAATGAGTACCTTATGAATTGTCTGAAAACAACCTCAAATCCCGAGTTGACATCTGCTCTTCTCTCCATTCTCGCCAACTTGTTTCACCTTTTTTGGATAGACTTGTGACTGGCGATGAAAAATGGATCTTTTATCGAAATGTTAAGCATCGTAGACAGTGGCTTGGTAAAGGGGAAGGACCCCAGCCACAACTGAGAAGGGAACTTCATGGACAAAAGGTTCTTCTTTCAATCTGGTGGGATTGCCAAGGAATAATCCACTTTGAATTCTTGCCACCTAATGCAACAATTAATGCTCAAATATACTGTCAGCAATTAGAGTGTTTGAACCAAGCTTTGAGGAAAAAAGACCTGCTGTAGTGAATCGAAAACGGGTGATGTTTCATCAGGACAATGCACAACCCACATAGCAAGAATCACGTCACAAATGATCGAAGAACTTGGTTGGGAGAAAATTCCTCATCCACCTTATTCTCCCGACCTTGCTCCTTCAGACTACCATTTGTTTCGTAGCTTACAGAATCATTTGGAAGAAACAGCTTTTGTAACACAGGAAGAGGTTAAAACTGACATTTGTGAGTTCTTCGAATCAAAGCCAAAAAGAATTTTACAGTAATGGAATTAGTAAGCTTGTTAATAGATGGAAGGAAGTCATAGATAATCAGGGAAAATACATTGTTGATTGAATCTGTAATTAAATGTAACATTTGGTCACTTGTTTTCTTTATTCAAAATTCGGACAGAACTTATGGGATGACCTGATATATGATAAGTATTTTGTACCTCTCCAGTGTCACTCTAAACTTTACATACTTGGAAATGAAAATTTGCTAACCTCACCAGAATATTACTTCCCACCAGTGTACACTTGCTTATACCTCACCAAAACTGGTTACCGGGAAAATGTAAATCAATGAAATTCAAAATATGGTCCTCACCGTAATGATTGCGAAGATAGACACCAGTGAATTTTAATTGTCGAAATGATGAGACATGCACTATATAAGAATACAGTGTGAGATTCTGAATAACTGACCCAAATATGACTTGAATTAAACAGAAGAGCTACATTATTCACAAGAATATGGCTTCTCTTTGTAGATTTTTCTTCCGTAAATGCTTCCTTCAGCCTGGCTTTGATCTGATCAACATCTCTCTGATCTTTCTCCTCCATTTCCATGTAGAGGGCTAGTGCGTCCCCCTCCAGGTACAATGGCAGCACACTAGCCACATCGTCCACCTGCTGAAGTCTTGCCAGCAGCCTGACCTTTTTTAGCCACACCACCACATCACCCTGGCCGAAAAATGGTTTTATAATATCGCTGATTATGCAGACCTTCACCATAACTGCCGGAATAGCTTGTAGAGAAAAATAAATGATGATGAGGGGAGTCAAAAAGTGCAGTGCGATGCTTGCCGACAGGCCAGCTATTTTTTCTTCTTCTTCAGTCACCTCACGGAAATGGATTGCGTGGCTCCCTGTTTCGGCTGTTACACTGGGCAGTTGTGAAACAGACACCAGCTCAGCCACGCCTACTTCGACTTCCTCTTTGTCTGTCAATCCGTACGTCCAACTTTAACACACATAGTCCGCCGAATGACTTTTTCTCACTGTGCTGCTGGCACCCCGCTTTTTATGCTATTCCAAGATGGCCCAAATTTGCATGAGTGCAAATATCGTCTCGTCTTGGACGAGATAGGTGCACATAAATTGTGTCTTCAATAGCAGCCATATTTCTTTTTTGTCAACACTTTGCAGGCAAGACACATTCGCGCTCATTTCGAATTCCGAGGTAAGTCATGTCTTTCGTTACACTCTCTAGCATGTGTTTGCTTATGCCTCACCAAAAGTGACTTACGAGAAAATGAAAAGCCGCACACTTCACAAGGATATGGCTTCTCACCAGTATGAGTTCGTATATGCATCAACAAAGCTGAGTTCTTTGAAAAGGAAAAGTCACACACTTTACAAGAATATGGCTTCTCTCCAGTATGTGTTCGTATATGCACTACCAAAACTGATTTCTGTGTAAAAGATGAACCACATATTTCACAAGAATGTGGCTTCTCACCGGTGTGCGTTCGATTATGCCTCACCAAAAGTGACTTATTTGAAAATGAATAACCACAACAATTACAAGAATATGGCTTGTCTCCAGTATGAGTTCGCATATGCACCACCAAATCTGATTTCTTTGAAACAGAAAACCCACATACTTCACATGGATATGGCTTCTCTCCAGTATGTGTTCGTGTATGCACTACTAAAACAGATTTCCTTGAAAATGATGTGCCACATACTTCACATGAATATGGCTTCTCTCCAGTGTGTGTTCTCATATGTACCACCAAGTTTGCCTTCTGTGAAAACAAAAAACCACACACTTTACAATGGTATGGTTTCTCTCCAGTGTGCGTTCGCACATGTTGGCTCAAATTTGCCTTGTGTGAAAAGGAAGAACCACACACTTCACAAGTATATGGCTTCACTCCTGTGTGCGTTTGTAGATGCCGAACCAAATGTGACTTGTAGGAAAATGAAGAATTACACAATTCACAATATAGATTCTTTTCCTTCCCTGTGTGTGTTCGCATATGTACAACCAAGTTTGCTTTTTGTGAAAATGCAGAGCCACACAATTCACAAGTGTATGGTTTCACTCCTGTGTGTTTTCGTTGGTGCCGAATCAAATAGGATTTGTATTGAAATGTAGAGTTACATAATTCACAGTATAACTTCTCCTTCACTCCTTTGTGAGTTTGTGTATGTACCACCAAGTTTGTCATCTGTAAAAAACGTAAGAGCTATAAAATTCACAGGAATATAGCTTCTCCTCCAGCGTGTGTTTGTATATGTATTATTTCTGTGTAAAGGCTGAGCCACATACTTCACAAATATGTGATTTCTCTCCAGTGGAACTGTTATCTCACTTGCATAAAATATTAAAAATTATTTTTTAATTTGCAACATCATAAAATGAAGATCAACATATGATAGACAAAAAAAAATATTTCTTTCAAGTTAAGCATTGTATATTTTACCTGAAACATAGTTTCTGCCAAAACAAAGAGTCATACACATCACAATATGTTCTTGTGAATCTTATCATAAAATGGATATTTGTGTAAAAAAAGTTTAACAGACATCACACAATTTCTTTCACTTATGTTCTAATAAATATGACTTTGTTGAAAAGATGAGACACACATTCCACAAGAATGTTTTCTTTCTCGTATGTTTTTTGTGTATGCACCATCAAACATGATTGGTTTGTTTTGTTTTGATTTTACGGCATATCAACCTCAATCGGTCATTTAATGCCGACAACATTTTTAGGATAGATTCGTATGAATAGAATATGTATTCTTTGGTTTAGATTGGTTTGCTTTATTTTGTTTTACGGCATATCAACCTCAATGGGTTATTTAATGCCGACAACATTTTTAGGATAGATTCGTATGAATAGAATATGTATTCTTTGGTTTAGATTGGTTTGCTTTATTTTGTTTTACGGCATATCAACCTCAATGGGTCATTTAATGCCAACAAAATTTATTGTTGGTAATATATATTTTCCTTTTTTCAAAAATATAGAGCTGGTAATATTTGTTTTTCAAAAATGCATTTTTTTTGTGTTTTGTTCTGTAGATCCCAATTTCTTTAGTGAAATTGATGTTTCTTGGATTAGGATTTCCGAATAGTTCCTTTAGGTTATTCGATTTGTAGTGTTTACTACGGATTCGTCGAAGATTATGGCAATTTAGTAGGATGTGTTTGACTGTATAAGATTCTTGGCATGGGACACGTGTTGGAGGTACCTCATTTTTTAGGAGATGTTGGTACCATCAAACATGACTTCACAAAAAGACGACTCACAGTGTTCGGGAGGATATGATTCTCTGCAGTGAGAATTTTTAAGTTTCTTTTTAAGATTCAATAAACAATTTACATCCACCAGGTCTGCAAGGAAATGATGATTCATTAAAATTTAGCAAGTTATTAGGCTTTTAAAATGTTTTTAACTCTAACATCTGTAAAAAAAAAATATTAAAACAAAATATGCTATTGTGTTTCAAGAAATTAGTATGATTATTTCAATATCTGTCTATATCTCTGAGATGAGGTATCATGATTGTTTTCATTATTTACATTATTCAGACTGTTATCTTCATCTTCATTGCTATATTCACAGCATGTCACCCGTTGTACGCTCCGGCCTTCTTCAGGTGATTGGAATTTCAAACCAAGTCCTTTATTTCATCCACTGAGGTAGACTGATCTAGTTCTATGTGCCATGCCTCTTCTGGAAGTCTCAGTTATTTCCCTTTAACTCAAGTGAATAAAGATGTTGGTTAGATTCAGTGACTAGACCCAAAGACTTGTGACTTCCATACCAGGCCACAGCAGTGATGAACCAAAACATGGAGAATTGAGTTAAAGAGAAATAACTGAGACATTCTGAAGAGGCATGGCACATGGAACTAGAACAATCTAACCCCAGTGGATGAAATAAAGGGTTCGGTTTGAAATTCCAATCACTTGAAGAAGGCTGGCAGATACAATGACTGAAATGTTGTGAACATGGCAATGAAGATGAGGATAACAGTTTGAATAATGTAAATAATGCAAGTAATCATAATACCTCATCTCAGAAATATAGACAGATGTTTGGGTTGAGTCACTGGATCTAACCAACGTCTTTATCCACTGGGCCATGTGTTGTTGTGAATATGGCAATGAAGATGAGGATAATAGTTCGAACAATGTAAATAATGCAAGTCAGATTATTTCATTTTTACTATTAATAGACTCCAGTGTATCACATTTTGTATACACGCTTTCCTTTTATAATATACACTGGTATGCCAAGTACATAAAATGATTATACACCATTATTTTTATATATTGTAGATCTGATAGTTATTAGAAATTCATGAAAATCTAAAGTGAAAATTCCTAACCGTTCTCAAGATATCGCAAATTGAAATTTTGCTGAATCAGGATTTTCTGTCAATAGATGGACACAATGATCTCACAAAGACCCTTATATATTCTGATCCACTGATGGGCACCTCGACGTGGTGTAATGGTTAGAAAGCTTGTATTGCTACAATCAATTACAACAGTGTAGTTCGAACCTCTCTGGGTGCCCCTTACTTTAGGCCTTGTGCCACATCTAAGCTATGCTCGGAAAATCGCTATTCTGATCCACTGGCCAGAAATTAATGAAATTTGATACCCTTATAGATTTTAGTCAAGGAATCCAAATATCATTTTAGAATTTTACAGGGAGTACCCAAAAAGTAGATATTAACAGTTTTCTGGTGAAAAGAAAATGAAAACCTTTATAGGTAAACTACCACAGAGAATAATTGAGAAATATCATCCTTAGCCCCTAAAAGTAGCAAAAGGTGGAGCAACATTTGAAAACTAGAGTATTTAGGGAATAAATCCCAATAAGTTTTAGCAACTCAAGGGTCTCAAACTGTGGACCTTGAGAATTGGAAAATAAATTGTTTTGCTTTGGTAGGTCCGCAGTAACAGAAGAAAGGCCATAAAAAACTTTTGGGCCAATAAAAGATCTGAGATGATAAGTCATGATAATATGCAAATTTCTAAGTAGGAATTATCCTATCTTATTGATACCTGTGTAAGGTGCCCTGGCAAGTCATTTTAGTCGAATATTAGCTTGCATAATTACACTAAAATCATGAGTTTGGTACGTTTCAGCATAGCTCATTTGGCGTGGCTGATTTGGGGACAGAAAAATAGTTGGACTATTTGGTACAGCCGTTTAGGCATCAGTCTGTTTTGACGTCCCTGTCTTTGCCCAGAGGCACCCCTCACTCCCAAAAAAAGAATATGAAAATACCCAACTTTCAATATGACTTTTTATTCATTTAAGGAATTAAGGATCCTATGAAAACACTAATGGAATAATGTAAAATAAAAACTTAAATTAAAAATATTGTATTTAAAAACAAAATTAAATCTTAGTAAAGTAATTTTAGAATTTACTTCTTCATTTCATAATTAAGAACAAAAACCCTTCAGGAACTCAATAGGATCTAATGATTCACCTTTCATTATGACCTTTTTGATTCGTTCCTCAGGATCTTCATATTTTTTTAACCTTTCTGGCGGATCTAGCAATCAACTTTTCTAGAAATGCATCACGTCCTTTCTGAACTTTCTGTAAGGCATCAATAAATTTCCAGATTGAGGGATGATGCATTTCTAGCGCATATCGCAAATGTCAATTGGCAGTTTCGGCATGATCTTCATTATTTAGATTTCATTCATAAAGTTTTCATATCTCAGGTTGATGTTTTAGTTTTGTCCCTGGGTTTGCTGTTTTGGCGTAGCCCATTTGGCGTCAGAAAAATAATTGCACTATTCGGCACAGCCATTTAAATGTCAGACTGTTTCGACGTCACTGTCTTAGACAGAGGCACTCCAAAAGGATAAAAGCATTGAAAACACCCAACTTTCAAGATTACTTTTTATTCATTTAGGAAATTAAGGATCCTTTTAAAACACTAATGGAATAATGTAAATTAAAAACTTAAATGAAAAATATTGTATTTTTTAAAAAAATTTAAAAAACTTAGTAGAGCTATTTAATCTTAGAAAATTACTTTTTCACTTCATAATTAAGAGCAAAAACCCTTCAGGAATTCAATTGGATCTAATGATTCAACTTCCATTATGACTTTGTTGATTCGTTCGTCAGCATCTCTATATTTTTTTAGCTTTTTCGAGGGGTGGATATCCAGTGATCAACTTTTTGAGAAATGCATCACGTCCTTTCTGACTTTTCTGTAGGGCGTCTTTTTCTTAAATTTAAAAATTCCTCAAACTACTTCTTTTCTTAAGTATCTGTCTATATTTCTGAGATGAAGTATTATATATATTATTTACATTATTTGAACTATTGTCCTCATCTTTGTCGCCATATTTATTACGTTTCGGCCATTGTATGCTCCGGCCTTCTTCAGGTGGTTGGAATGTCGAACTGAATCCTTTATTTCACTAGTTTTAGTTCCACGTACCATGTTTAATGGATGTCAGTCTCCACTGCCTTAACCGGGTATTAAACTCACACTCTTTGGGTCCTGCCACTAATGCCTTTATCCACTGTGCCATGTGTCCTTGAGGACATCTGTGTATGAATTTCTGGGTATTTCAGCAAACATTTTTTACCAGTGCTCATATTGAAATTTTTGCTGTTATCAATTCATGTGTTTACCGGAGTTCATATTGCAATTTTTGTTGTTATTATCGCTTTTCTCTGGCACTCCTTATTACTGGTTCCCATATTGTATTCATTTCTATGCTTGTTCGGCTCAGGAGATTTTTGTGGCCTAGCATATGTGCTGATTCTTTAAGTTTACGAATTTTCCAATGGTGTTCTTTGTCTATGATCTCAACCTGATCCCACAGAGGGTGGTGATCTCCCTTCTCTCTCCATATGTTGTCAGGCCTGATTTAATAACAATAAAAATTGCAATATGAGCTCTGGTAAAATCATGCAATGATAACAGCAAAAATTGCAATATGAGCGCTGGTAAAAAAGATCGTTGCTGAAGACATTTGGTTTATAATACCCAGAAATTCATACACAGATGTTCTCAAGGACACATGGCACAGTGAATAAAGGCGTTAGTTAGATCCAGTGACAGGACCCAAAGAGTGTGAGTTCAATACACGGTTAAGGCAGTGGAGAACGTGGAGAGGGGAATTAACAGGAGATAAGTTATAACTGACATCCATTAAACATGTCATGTGGAACTAGGACAGTCTACCCCTGTGAGTGAAATAAAGGGTTCAGTTCGACATTCCAACCACCTGAAGAAGGCCGAAACGTTGTAATAAATATGGCGACTAAGATGAGGACATTAGTCCGAATAATGTAAATAATGTCCTTTCCTTAAATATAAAAATGCCTCTAACTACTCCTTTTCTTAAATATAAAAATGCCTCCAACTACTAAAGTACTATTTGACTACTAAAAGAGAGAGAGAGAGAGCAATTTTGACTTATAACAATGAAGTTTTAATTTGACACCTAAACATCTCTTTGCCAAAAAATTCCTATGTCGAATTGGCTATGCTGAACTGGCCACGCCGAATCAGCAACTTCAAATGGACTATATGGGAACATCTGATTCCCTAAAATCATAGCTAAAATTTCTGCTGAAACAAAGATGAAGGCTGTGACTTTGAAAGGAAGATGACTCATCGAGAGATAACCTGGCGGCTGGGAATTCCTAGAAACAATGAAAATCACTCAAATAACACTTGTTACTACTGGCCGTTTATCAGCTTCACTATGCTTTAAGATTCACTATCATCCACTAGACAACATTAATAAAAATGCAGCAATTTTCTTCCTGACCCTCAAAAATCATAAAATGTACCGGGGAAAGCATACTCTTGATTTGAGGGTAAAATGAACGAACAAAGACGTCAATGGTCATCTAGCACTATGGGGGTAGATTGGGCTCCATAGGTATGTATGCAACCAGTGCGGTGATGGCATATCATTACTGGATGGAAGGTGTCCTCAATTGTAGTCAATAGCCAGAGTATAGGGTTCCTCTGATGAAATTGTGGGTAATTCAGTTCGCCCGTCGTTTGCGATGACTGAAATGGATTAAAGTGCTTGCTTTCGTCCAGTCCTCCAACTGAGCTGTCGCTAGTGACCTCTTATTCTCTCAGTCTCATTAGTATGCACATACGCCGTCATGCCAACAATGTGCTCTCTGCCATCTTCCTCCCAGATTCTATTTATGCCTGTGTCAGGGGGCAACTAAAATTTGCATACGAGATTTACTTCTCATTCTCCCGAGACTTCCGGTTTCATAAATTCAAGCTGGTTTGAATTCTTGCTCTTTTTTATTTTTAATCCCCCCCCCCCTGCACGCCCACCTGCGATCTTTCAACAGGACCTGACACGCCAAGCAAATTCACTTTGCGGGAGGTAAGTCTTCTCGTTCCTCACAGAAATGAATGGTTGTGTAACCAAGATGAGCCTTCAAGCTGGAGAACATCAACTGTGGTTTGACCTGAAGAGAGATGGGCTCCACCAGGTCTACTTGCACAAGACATGCTACACACAAATTACTACCTCTAAGGCTTTAGACCCAGATATATGGACGGAATTGATCAGGTGATCAGCTGAGCAGTGACCCTGTGATGACACCTGGTTATGGGGACTGATGAATTTTTGGTTACAACAGAAGCAATTATAAAAGACAAAATAAAACTAAGAAATTATATAATTAATCCTAGAACACTAACCATGGGTATATAGTACCCAGCGCAAATTTCCCTATTTTTAATTACAATTTTCAGTACCTGGTTTTCTTAATTAAATAATATGTTTTTCAGTTCCTATTAATGTTAACTCAAAGTACAAAGTTTAAAGTGTCTACATGTAAAATATTTCAAATAAAGATTTATATTTAATATTTTTTTTGATATTTTCAAAATCGGGTATGATATACCCATGGTTAGTAGTGGTGTAACTTTAATTGATGGTTAGTGTTCTAGGATTAAAGAAGCTTTTAATTGCTTTTATGAATAATAAATTTATATATTAAAGAAAATATTGTCTTAAAAAAAACAACTTTTCGATAAAAAATTAATTTTTACAAGACGTGTTTTCATTTTTTACAATTTAAAATTGGATAATTTATAAAGTTTTTGAATCTTAGTTTTAAAGTTCAATTTCGTTGAGATAATTCTGAGGGAGTATTGTAAAATTATATTTACTATATTTTTAAAGCCTATTACAATCTGATGACTCTATTTTTACAAGAATTTTGATTTGTTTTACATTTTTATATATGTATATAGATGCAAAATATCTGACGTATGGATGTACAAACCGATAAATCTATTTTTAAAAGGTCACGTATTTAAGCGTTGTCTTTCCTCTGCAACTCACGGGTTGTGGGGGTGGATAATGAAATTTATCGTCTGCTACAGTACACCATAACTATGAACAGTTTTGAACACGTTTGACGTCAATAAATCGATTAACACGTCAGAAAAACAAGACCTCGTAGTTAGGAATTGCTTGTACTACGTAAGTGAACTAAAATCGGTTCAAGCATAGTGAATAATACTTTCTTTGTCAACAGATTGGCATTTAAAAATTTCATGTTTAAAAGGGAAAAAAAACAAAAATACACCAGAAAATCATCTTCAATGAATTTACACTACACAGTTATCAACTGAATAATTAAAAATAAAATTCATCATACCGACTTTAATTTTTTGTAAGTTACTTCAACAAAACCAGATTGACAAATAATGCGTAAAATAAAGAATTATTAGTTTTAAGAAAATTATAATGAATAAAAAAAGATTATTTTTTTTAAATCAGTTTTAAAAAAGCGGAAATTCTTACATTCAATATTTTAACAAATTTAAGAAATTATTTCATTGTTTATTCTCCGTGAATTTAAAAAAAGAATGTCATTTTTTATTTGTAAACAAAGAAATCAAAGCGAACATTTATACTTACTTAATTTGTCCGAATTTTTTCGTTAGAACAAACAAGAAGGGAAAATTTTCAAACAAATGAATGTCGTCTGGATTAAAAGGTTTGAAAAGTCGTCTGAATGAAATAATGCCTGGAAAAGAAATTCCAAAGAAATGAATGTCGTCTGAATTTAATTGAAAAAGCAGTTTTCGTTTTTCTAAAGAACGAAATTCAAGGGAGATAATTAATGAAGAAAGTTTTTTTTTTAATTTTTTTAAATAATAATTTATTTTTATATCTTCTGCTGAATAAATACAAGAAATGAAAAATTTTAAATTTAAAATTGACAGATACCAAACTGATAAAATTATATACCTCCCCACACATTTTAAAAAAAGTTATCCCCCAAAAAGTACTAGCCATAAAAGGGGAGTGTCAAGAATTAAGTCTGAGATTCGGAAGGTAAGTTAATCCAAGCTTTATTCGGCAAAATACAAGCAGGGTTCACCTCACGTGCTCCCGGTATTCTCGAATATGGCTGTTTGTCGTAATCCGGAGAATGGGCCGTAAACGAATATGGTGTCGTAAAGGAGTGTCACAGTCCATCCCTTATTTATGACAAGGAGTTAGCATACATGATTCCCAATAATTTATTGGGGTGATTTTCTAAGAGCAGGTTAGATGTGGCACAAAGCAGAAATTATAGAGTACCCAATGAGGATCAAACCACTGACTTGTAATTGTTTAGAAAGACCATTTAGATAACCATTTATTGCGATTGTTGCAAGTTTGATTCTTACAATTAGAATAAAAAATAAAATATTTATTTGGTCTTCTCTTGTACCTGGAAATTAAATACAGTAGAATCTCTGACTACTGGACTAAGAAGGCCTTCCGAATACGAGGAATTGGTTACAAAGTCCGGATATGAGGGGTTATATTTAGATTAAAATAAAAGAACTGAAATCAGGTTTAACATTTATTTTCAATGTTTTATAGTAAATAAAATAAGCTAATGGTGAGTGAAATATAACGGAATTGAATTTAAGGAAAAAGAAATAAATTATATAACATTAATGAAAATTCATTAAATTAAGTATGCCACGTATGCAAAACAAATAATGTAACAACAATTTTTTAATTGCTGTTGCATGATGATTCTTTCACTTCTAATGTCATTCTCAACATTTTCCGCATTTCATTTTCCTTTTGTTCTTGAAATTTTTAAAATGGAAGACAATTTTTAACTCTGCATGCATTATTGCAATCATCATAGCTGAATGCTGGCTCTCTTTCCATAAAACTGTAAACCTTTTCAATAGATTTTTCAGTTTCAGGCCAGGTTTCATCACAATCATGTTTTTTATTTCCTTGTTCATTGTGACAGTGTGAATGCTGGTGAATAGTTTATTTGGAAGATTTTATATCATACAATGTTGACTTTCCTATGTTGAACTCAGCCATTAGGTACAATGAACTTTCACCAGCGTCTAGTCTGTTTAAAAAAAATTACCGCTTTTTGCGATAACTCCAAAGTTGTTCTTTTCCTCTTATTCCCATCATCTTTTGCACCAATACAAGCCATTAGGGTGAAATAAGCATAAGCAATTATCAAAAGTAAATTTCCTGAAAAACAGAAACTTCAAATCAGTTAAATATCATCCAAATAGCTCAAATATAAACATCATAAGCATGTCCAATTATGTGGGATTCCAGATATGAGGCACTCCGGGTATGAGGGATTTGGGATATGAGGCAATGCAGGTATGAGGGAATCCAGATATGATGGATTCTGGATATGAGGG
>OZ038479.1:7578101-7673101 GCA_964036315.1 Acanthosepion esculentum
TTATCCACTGGGCCATGTGTCATTGTGAATATGGCAATGAAGATGAGGATAACAGTCCGAATAATGTAAATAATGCAAGTAATCATAATACCTCGTCTCAGAGATATAGACAGATCTTTGGGTCTAGTCACTGGATCTAACCAACATCTTTATCCACTGGGCCATGTGTCATTGTGAATATGGCAATGAAGATGAGGATAACAGTCTGAATAATGTAAATAATGCAAGTAATCATAATACCTCATCTCAGAGATATAGACAGATCTTTGGGTCTAGTCACTGGATCTAACCAACATCTTTATCCACTGGGCCATGTGTCATTGTGAATATGGCAATGAAGATGAGGATAACAGTCCGAATAATGTAAATAATGCAAGTAATCATAATACCTCGTCTCAGAGATATAGACAGATCTTTGGGTCTAGTCACTGGATCTAACCAACATCTTTATCCACTGGGCCATGTGTCATTGTGAATATGGCAATGAAGATGAGGATAACAGTCCGAATAATGTAAATAATGCAAGTAATCATAATACCTCATCTCAGAGATATAGACAGATATTTGGGTCTAGTCACTGGATCTAACCAACATCTTTATCCACTGGGCCATGTGTCATTGTGAATATGGCAATGAAGATGAGGATAACA
Source organism: Acanthosepion esculentum (assembly GCA_964036315.1). Taxonomy (NCBI): domain Eukaryota; kingdom Metazoa; phylum Mollusca; class Cephalopoda; order Sepiida; family Sepiidae; genus Acanthosepion; species Acanthosepion esculentum. The sequence continues at coordinate 7,578,752 of OZ038479.1, forward strand.
GTCCGAATAATGTAAATAATGCAAGTAATCATAATACCTCGTCTCAGAGATATAGACAGATCTTTGGGTCTAGTCACTGGATCTAACCAACATCTTTATCCACTGGGCCATGTGTCATTGTGAATATGGCAATGAAGATGAGGATAACAGTCCGAATAATGTAAATAATGCAAGTAATCATAATACCTCATCTCAGAGATATAGACAGATATTTGGGTCTAGTCACTGGATCTAACCAACATCTTTATCCACTGGGCCATGTGTCATTGTGAATATGGCAATGAAGATGAGGATAACAGTCCGAATAATGTAAATAATGCAAGTAATCATAATACCTCATCTCAGAGATATAGACAGATCTTTGGGTCTAGTCACTGGATCTAACCAACATCTTTATCCACTGGGCCATGTGTCATTGTGAATATGGCAATGAAGATGAGGATAACAGTCCGAATAATGTAAATAATGCAAGTAATCATAATACCTCGTCTCAGAGATATAGACAGATCTTTGGGTCTAGTCACTGGATCTAACCAACATCTTTATCCACTGGGCCATGTGTCATTGTGAATATGGCAATGAAGATGAGGATAACAGTCTGAATAATGTAAATAATGCAAGTAATCATAATACCTCATCTCAGAGATATAGACAGATCTTTGGGTCTAGTCACTGGATCTAACCAATGTCTTTATCCACTGGGCCATGTGTTGTTGTGAATATGGCAATGAAGATGAGGATAACAGTCCAAATAATGTAAATAATGCAAGTAATCATAATACCTCGTCTCAGAGATATAGACAGATCTTTGGGTCTAGTCACTGGATCTAACCAACATCTTTATCCACTGGGCCATGTGTCATTGTGAATATGGCAATGAAGATGAGGATAACAGTCCGAATAATGTAAATAATGCAAGTAATCATAATACCTCGTCTCAGAGATATAGACAGATCTTTGGGTCTAGTCACTGGATCTAACCAACATCTTTATCCACTGGGCCATGTGTCATTGTGAATATGGCAATGAAGATGAGGATAACAGTCTGAATAATGTAAATAATGCAAGTAATCATAATACCTCATCTCAGAGATATAGACAGATCTTTGGGTCTAGTCACTGGATCTAACCAACACCTTTATCCACTGGGCCATGTGTTGTTGTGAATATGGCAATGAAGATGAGGATAACAGTCCAAATAATGTAAATAATGCAAGTAATCATAATACCTCGTCTCAGAGATATAGACAGATCTTTGGGTCTAGTCACTGGATCTAACCAACATCTTTATCCACTGGGCCATGTGTCATTATGAATATGGCAATGAAGATGAAGATAACAGTCCCAGTAATGTAAATAATGCAAGTAGTCATAATACCTCGTCTCAGAGATATAGACAGATCTTTGGGTCTAGTCACTGGATCTAACCAACATCTTTATCCACTGGGCCATCTGTCATTGTGAATATGGCAATGATGATGAAGATAACAGTCTGAATAATGTAAATAATGCAAGTAATCATAATGCCTCATCTCAGAGATATAGACAGAGTACCAAGAATTTAATAAAAAAAAACTTTAAGTTTAAAATGTATAATTTCAAAAGACTGCCAATAATTTAATAAAAAAAGAATTCTATTTAAAATGTATAATTTCTAAAGAGTTCCAAAATTTAATAAAAAACAAACTTTGATTTAAAATTTAAAATTTTAAAAGAGTGCCAAAAATTCAATAAAAAATACAAACATTAATTTAACATTTATAATTTCAAAAAAGTACCAAAACTTTAATAAAAAACAAACTTTGATTTCAAAAGAGTACTATGAATTTAATTTTAAAAAAACTTTGATTTATTTTAAAATTTATAATTTCTTTGGATAAAAATTAATATTGGCGATAGGTAACTTTACATTATTTGGGGTTAATTAACAGACACGATCCCAATTTTCTAATAAAAATAAATTAAAAAAAATTTTAAATCTTAAAAGTAAGCATTACAATTGAATGAATCTTCAAATTTGTTGAATAATATTGTAATTAAAATAATTAAATAAAACACGTTAATTTCTCTCTTAATTATCTCCCTTGATTTTCGCTCTTTACAAATTTCAATTGACTGAAACAGACGACTGTTTGTAAATTTGATAATTAAATTTTAATTCCAATAGAAAACATTTAAAACTACCGATTCTTTCATTTCTTTAATCTTCGGTTATCCTTTTAGGAATACAAATAAAAAAAGACAGAAAGAGGTAAGTATATTTCTGTTCTTTTGATGTCAGAATGGAAGAAAATGAATGAATTTTTTTTTATTTATTACAAAATTACAAGCTAAATTATTTTTGCATTTTTGAAAATATTTTATTATTTTATTGTCTGAATCAGAAATTTCGGAATCTTGGCAAATGTTTTTAAAACATTAGATTTAATCATATAAAAATTTACTGCATTTGAGTATTTTAGAAACCAAATACTATGGATATATGATGATAAAATGCCCCCAAAACTATAAAAACAAGTTTTATCGTCAAAAAAATGTTTGTTTAATTATTAAGAGGAAAAAGGATTCATATTTTTATATATAAAAATTATTTATTTTATTTTATTCTTGTAAATTTTCGTTAAAAATCTTGTTCTTGCGTTAACGCGGGACCGTGAAAATTTGAGCGCTTTTTTTTTTATATAGTGAAAAAAAACACACACAAATTTGGAAATTCTTGCAAAAATCAGGTAATTGTCGGAATTTAATGAAACTTTCAGGACTTATTCAGAAATGAATGAAATTATTTTTGAACCGAAATCATTATAAAAATATATATTTTTTACATCATTTATTTAATTTTATGAAATTTCGAGAAATGTTTTTCTATCGTTTGGATTTTAAATGTTCATATTTATTACAAATAAATATAAAAAGTAGTGATAAAAAAAATTCATCAAATGTTCTTTTGGTAAGACAGGACCCCCCCCCCCCGGGTCAGGTAATATTTTTGTTTTGTCAAAAATCTGTTTCTGGTAATATTTTTTTCATCAAAAATGTATAGCTAGTAATATATTATTTTTTCAAAAACGTATTGCGGGTAATATTATCTTTTTAAAAACGTATTGCTGGTAATAATTTTGTTTTTTAAAAAAAACGTATTGCTGATAATATTTTTTTTCTTCAAAAATTTATTTCTGGTAATAATTTTTTACAACGTATTTCTGGTATTAAAACCTATTTTTACACTTTTATAATGCTTTTTACCTCAGTTTTTGGGGGGTTAACTATTTGCCCATAGCTGGGACCCTAACAGGTGCTACCACCCCGGGTCAGGGTGGACCTGGGAACACCAGCAATTAAGAGGTGGTTCCACGCTTCTCAAAGCCTTCTGATCAGAGGCCTTGCTGTTGGACATAGTTTATGGTCCTACCCTGGACGCCATGCTGATGGAAGACACAGAATTCTTTTAAAAAGTTGTATAAAAAATTGTAGCTGAACATAAATTATTATAATTACAAATTATGCAAAGCTTTCATTTTCATTAATAGTACTTTTTTCTTATTCACAGATTTGAATTTTTGGATGGAAGAACAATTTTTGTATTGAAAAGTCTCTTGCAAACATATGCCAAAAAGAAAATGGATTTTTGCTGAGGATGTGCATCTGTATTTTGAAAGAGTTCATATTTAGTCACAAAGAACACAAGACAAAACTGTATTCTTACAAAACCTGTTCATCTGCATTTTTTGTTTTTTTCTTTTACTACATTAACATTTCAAAGCACTCGTGCAAACACAGACTGGAGAACAACCCTACTTCTGTCAAGTGTGTGGCTCAACGTTTTCACAAATTTCAGAACTGAAAATACACATGCAGACACACACTGGAGACAAACCTCATATTTGTCAAGTGTGCGGATCAACATTTTCCCATTATTCCAGATTAAAAATACACATGCGAACCCACACCGGAGAGAAACCATATTCTTGTGAAGTATGTGAATCATCATTTTCACGTAATTCAAATTTAAAAGTGCACATGCAAACACATACTGGAGATAAACCATTTTCTTGTGAAATGTGTGGCTCTACATTTTCCCGCAATTCACATTTAAAAGTACACATACGAACACACACTGGAGAGAAACCCTATTCATGCACAGTATGTGACTCAGCATTTTTCGATAATTCCACTTTGAAAAAACATTTACGGATACACACAGGGGAGAAACCGTTTTCTTGTAAAGTTTGTGGATCATCATTTTCAGAGAATTCCAATTTGAAAAAACACATGCTAATACACATGGGAGAGAAACCATTTTCTTGCAAAATGTGTAGATCAGCATTTTCAGAAAGGTCAAGTTTAACTAAACATATGCAAACACACACTGAAGAAAAAGCTTATTCATGCAAAGTGTGTGGATCAGCCTTTTTAAGTAGTTCCAGTTTTAAAAAACATATGCGAATACATACTGGAGAAAAACCATTTTCCTGTCAAGTGTGTAATACGGCATTTTCACAGAGGTCTAATTTAGAAAGACATGTGCGAACACACACTGGCGATAAACCCCACTCTTGTCAAGTTTGTGGATCTGCTTTTTCACAGAGTTATAATTTAAAAATGCACATGCAAATACACATCGAAGAGAAAAAATTGTAAATCCTATGGATTGAAATTTTCAGAGATCCTTAAATATTTTTAAATTGAAAATATATTGGATTTATGTACAACAATTTTCAAGTATCTGGACCAACATTTTCAAAAGTACAGTGCTGTTCGATAAAAGTGACTCATCTGAATTTTTTTCACTTAAAAATTTTTTCGCCTATTGTTTTTGGGGTCAAACTAATTTTTAATCTTACTAATATAAAGACCCCTTCCTGACCACCTAGTAAAAAAGTTTACTCACCCTAAGGTATTCTATTGATAATTATAATTTTGGATACAAATGAGATTTAGGGAAAAACTCTGTGCAAAAAAAGTAACTCACGTATTTCCTGCAACTAGTAATCAATAGAAACATAACCGAACAGCTTTAAATAACGAATAATAGAGGTATAATTTATTTATAATAGGTAATATAGTTTAAAATATTTAATAATCTATGGATCCTCTTTTATTTTTCAACCCTTTTTAGCATTGACTTGATTATGTTCTGGCAAATCTCATCTCCAAGCACTGAATTCCATTCGGATATGAAATTCACAATCAAATCCTCTTTGTTGCTCAACTGCTTTCTTGAGAGCCTGTACTTTATAATGCTGCATAAGTTTTCTATGGGGTTGAGGTCAGGAGATTGCGGCAAACATGTCATAACACTCACCTGCTTCTCATCAAAGTATTCCTTCATCAATTTTGATTTGTGACAGGGAGCATTATCCTGCATAAAAATGAGCTTGGTGGGGTCGATTTGCACCCTTTCAGCAGATGGGAGCAGACAAGACTCTAAAATTCTCTTGTACTACTCGCTCCTGAGTGTCTTTTCAATAGGTTTTAAGAAACCAGTTCCATGAAAATAAAAGCATCCCCAGAACATTATACTGAACGGATGCTTGACAGTACTTACTGCTAAATTCAAAGAGCTTTCAAAGCTTCTTCTTCGGATTTTAGATCGCTTATCCTTTGAATTTAGCTCAACTTTTGTTTCATCAGAGAAGAGAACATTTCGTAAAAAATTCAGGTGTGTCACTTTTATCGAATAGCACTGTATGATAAAAGTGAATTTATCCATCTTTTTGAGAATTTACAACAAAAATATTAAAACTATTAGATTATTTATTTACAAAAATAATTTTATATTTTCAACTTTCTAAAAACTAATCCAATTAAAACTAATGCAATGCAATATTTATCATTTACCAATTTATAAAGAAATAAATATGAAAACAATTTTATTTATATATTTATAAACATTTACTAAGTTACTGAATATGTGAACCAGCTATAAGGATAAACGCATTAGTTTGATCCAGTGACAGGACCCAAAGAGTGTGAGTTCAATACCTGGTTGAGGCAGTGGAGAACTTTCAGAGGGAAATTAACAGGAGATAACTGATAACTGATTTCCATTAAACATGGTACGTGGAACTAGAAGTCTACTTCAGTGAGTGAAATAGGGTTCTGTTCGACATTCCAACCACCTGAAGAAGGCCGGAGCATACAATGGCCAAAATGTTGTAATAAATATGGCGACAAAGATGAGGACAATAGTCCGAATAATGTAAATAGTGTACATAATACCTCATCTCAGAAATATAGACAGATACTAAAGGGCCGAAATGTAATAAATATCGCAACAAAGATAAGGACAATAGTCTGAATAATGTAAATAGTGTACATAATACCTCATCTCAGAAATATAGACAGATACTGAAGAAAATTTCTTTTTTCACAGCAAAGAATAAATTCTTAGGATTTCTTACTCTTGAGCATGCAACATACTACTCACTATACATAAATATTTATTTCTGGAGCCAAATCCCAACATTTTCAAGCCTTGTGATTTGTTTATAGTTCTTGCAAATGCAGCATAAATTGGAAGCTGGATTCTTGTATATAAAACTTGAAGATATGGAAAAACCAATATTGCATTCTTATTAACTTATTTAATCATTAAATTGTTTTTAAAATAGTGGAAGTATTTTGTTGTTAAATAATAAAACTTTTAATTTTTGAAAAAATTGAATTGCAGCAGCATGCTTCGGTAACTGGCTTTTGATCCTTGGAGCGTATGCACAGACGTTTTACTTTGTTCTCTGCCTTTGTGGCATTCACATCTGGCCAGCATGTAGAATGAATCAGAGAGAGAAATAATTGAAAAGGAGTATAATAATAAAAATAATTTGGTAGGTGACTCTTTCATCTCAATGAGGGTTTAGTTTGATTTGTTTTGTTTTACGGCACATCAACTTCAATGGGTCATTTCATGCCGACAACATTTTTTTTCCCTGGTAATAGTTTTGTTTTGTCAAAAATCTATTTTTGTTAATATTTTTTTCCTCAAAACATGTATAGCTGGTAACATTTTTTTTTCTCAAAAATGTATAGCTGGTAATATTATTATTTCAAAAACGTATAGCTGATAATGTTATTTTTTCAAAAACGTATAGCTGATAATATTATTTTTCAAAAACGTATAGCTGATAATATTATTTTTTATTTTTCCAAAATGTATAGCTGATAATATTATTTTTCAAAAACGTATAGCTGGTAATATTATTTTTCAAAAACTTATAGCTGTAATATTATTTTTCCAAAACATACAGCTGGCAACATTATTTTTTCAAAAACGTATTATCAGAGGCCTTGCTGTTGGACATTGATCTTACCCAGCACACGGATGTAGTTTATCGTCATACCCAGGATGCCCTCAATGAGGGATGATAACACATGGGATAATTCAGAAGGTAACAGTTTAACTGCAATAAAAACTAAACTACGCACCCTAGTAAAAACATCTGTACATTGTACACCCTTATTTGTTTGCACTTCTCCCCAAAATTTGGTTTTAATAGGTCAATGTATGGCTATTTTACAGGGTGTAACAGATGGACAGACTAACAGAAGTCACAGAATCTTTATCTATAAAAGGCAGGATGTATGTGTGTGTGTGTGTGTGTGTGTGTAACGAATGCACGGCCACAATTTTCAACAGATTTGCACCAAAATTTACATGCACGTGCTCCAAGTTAGAACGAAGGCCAAGACTGACCTTGCATTTACCAACTCCCATCAATAGTGGAAATAATCGATTTTTTCATACTTCTACGGCAGTTTTCATGTAGTTTGTGGCCATTTTCTACTGGCCAGAGTTAGAGCCTATAGCTAGCTGGCAGGAAGATTCTATTGGCCAGCGTGAGAGCCAACAGCTGACTGACACGAATGTTAACTAGCATGCTAGCATGCAAAAAAAAAATTGATAGCTGCATTCATCACAAGTGGGAAAAATTTAAATCTGCATGGCACTTTACTCCAATTGGCTCATTTGCTTGCTTAAAGTCAACATTGATTCTGATTCCGCAGAACTGGGTTGGGTGTGAAAAAGTATTTGTTGTTAACGTTCTTTTTTCATTCGGTTTTTCCAGTTAGGAGTCCTTTTTTTAAAGCTGATCGTTTTGTGTTCATTTTGTTTAGTTCTTTCTTCGTAACAGATTTAATATTTAGTATAGAGCTTAGAAAAAATTCACAGTCTGAGATAGGCAAGAAGTAAGGCATGTAGCGACATCAGCACGGCAAAGAGCATTCCTTTAAAGGCAAGGAAGGGCAAAAATATTTTAAGTCAAGTGATAGAGATTATAGTATGAGTCGTACAATTTTTTAATCGGGCACGGGTAACGCCAGGCCATGCTGCTAGTTTTATATATAGATTAGTGATAAACTAAATTAAACAAAAATATACAATCGTGAAGTGATATCCATTTTAGCCGATATCTTGTTCAATGGAAACAACTGTGCTGTCACAACACATTGTTTCGGGCATTTATTTGTTGTGGTGATTATCAGTTAATTGAGGTGGATATCTTAAGGACCATGGCAAATGACCCTGACAAAAATGTTACTAAGTGAAGCCAAACCATGATAAATTATGGCATGACAACGTTCTCCAAAGAAGGCCAAAGAGTTATTTTTAAGCCACAATCATCTGACTGGAAGAAACTGCACCCTGAAGACAAACCTGGGATCTAGTCTGAGCGGCAATGCTAATCACATATAAATATATATTTCGGAAATATTTCTGATGTTGTACTGGAATATTACCAAAAGATTGCCAATGTACGGTACAGTTTCCTCACAAATTAAGAGACTTGACGCAACAACAGAAATGTGGTTCTACAGAAGGATGCTGAGAATATTATAAACTGAAAATTAGAGCAACACTGAAGTTTGAGAGATAATGGAAACCAAAAGGACACTTATAATTTAACACCAGGAAAAGACAGTTGAAATTTGTAGGGCACATAACGAGAAATGAGGTTTGGCAAAATTTGATACCCGCAGAACAGATAAACGGCAAGAAGGGCAGAGGAAAATAACACAACCTACCTAGTGAGCTTGTCTAAATGTATGGCAGAACATGGTTCAGGAAAGATTTTTTTAAATTATTAAGACCTACAATGGACAAGAAATTGTAGCAAGCCATGATTATCTCCTGAAACAATATGGCACCTAGAAAAAGAATGGCTTTATTTGGAAACGTTAAGGTTTTATTTTCTACTTTCTTCTTGTATAAAAAAGATATTCAAGGTAAATTTATTTAATAAATTTTTAATGAATTGTTTGAATGTCTGTCTATATTTCTGAAATGAGGTATTATTTACACTATTTACATTGTTCTGACTGTTGTCCTCATCTTTGTTTTCATATTCACGATGGTTTGGCCAAGTGGATAAAAACGTTGGGTGAAGAAAATCCACCTCTGCCCCCACAAGCAGCAACTCCAACTTCCCAATCAGGCGTCTACCACTCTGCAAGCATGCAATTCACCAGCCAACCATCTTCACCAACCTCGTCAACTCAGCAAACCACTGATGTTGTCTCTGCATACCTGACTCGCTACAGGCATTCCCTTTGTAGTCGTCACCATGGTCCCGATTCATAGAACAGGCCTACCAGCCATTGCAATCCAACATTACATTGACTACCAACAAATCGACCCATAACAATGACATCGATCAACCAACATCACTTTCATTGCGAGGGATTGCTTCAGTAACTAGATATGATCCTTTGATCCTATGCTCAGAGAACAACTTCTTTATTTTTGTCTCTGCTTTCATAACGTTCACATCTGGCTGGCATGCAGAATGAAGCAGAAATAATTATAATTGCAGTTGAGTATAACAACAGAAATAATTTGGAAGATGGCACTTTCACCTTAATGAGGGCTAATGCGAATAACACATCAGCTGCAATAATGACTATGCAAATAACACAAGGGCTAATTCAGAAGAGGTGACTAACCTTAATGAGGGCTAATGCAAATAACACATCAGCTGCAATAATGACTATGCAAATAACACAAGGGCTAATTCAGAAGAGGTGACTAACCTTAATGAGGGCTAATGCAAATAACATATCAGCTGCAATAAGGACTATGCAAATAACACAAGGGCTAATTCAGAAGAGGTGACTAACCTTAATGAGGGCTAATGCAAATAACACATCAGCTGCAATAAGGACTATGCAAATAACACAAGGGCTAATTCAGAAGAGGTGACTAACCTTAATGAGGGCTAATGCAAATAACATATCAGCTGCAATAAAGACTATGCAAATAACACAAGGGCTAATTCAGAAGAGGTGACTAACCTTAATGAGGGCTAATGCAAATAACACATCAGCTGCAATAAAGACTATGCAAATAACACAAGGGCTAATTCAGAAGAGGTGACTAACCTTAATGAGGGCTAATGCAAATAACATATCAGCTGCAATAAGGACTATGCAAATAACACAAGGGCTAATTCAGAAGAGGTGACTAACCTTAATGAGGGCTAATGCAAATAACACATCAGCTGCAATAAGGACTATGCAAATAACACAAGGGCTAATTCAGAAGAGGTGACTAACCTTAATAAGGGCTAATGCAAATAACACATCAGCTGCAATAAGGACTATGCAAATAATACAAGGGCTAATTCAGAAGAGGTGATTAACCTTAATGAGGGCTAATGCAAATAACACATCAGCTGCAATAAGGACTATGCAAATAACACAAGGGCTAATTCAGAAGAGGTGACTAACCTTAATGAGGGCTAATGCAAATAACATATCAGCTGCAATAAGGACTATGCAAATAACACAAGGGCTAATTCAGAAGAGGTGACTAACCTTAATGAGGGCTAATGCAAATAACACATCAGCTGCAATAAGGACTATGCAAATAACACAAGGGCTAATTCAGAAGAGGTGACTAACCTTAATGAGGGCTAATGCAAATAACATATCAGCTGCAATAAGCACTATGCAAATAACACAAGGGCTAATTCAGAAGAGGTGACTAACCTTAATGAGGGCTAATGCAAATAACACATCAGCTGCAATAATGACTATGCAAATACCACAAGGGCTAATTCAGAAGAGGTGACTAACCTTAATAAGAGCTAATGCAAATAACATATCAGCAGCAATAAGGACTATACAAATAACACAAGGGCTAATTCAGAAGAGGTGACTAACCTTAATGAGGGCTAATGCAAATAACACATCAGCTGCAATAAGGACTATACAAATAACACAAGGGCTAATTCAGAAGAGGTGACTAACCTTAATGAGGGCTAATGCAAATAACATATCAGCTGCAATAAGGACTATGCAAATAACACAAGGGCTAATTCAGAAGAGGTGACTAACCTTAATGAGGGCTAATGCAAATAACACATCAGCTGCAATAAGGACTATGCAAATAACACAAGGGCTAATTCAGAAGAGGTGACTATCCTTAATGAGGGCTAATGCAAATAACACATCAGCTGCAATAAGGACTATGCAAATAACACAAGGGCTAATTCAGAAGAGGTGACTATCCTTAATGAGGGCTAATGCAAATAACACATCAGCTGCAATAAGGACTATGCAAATAACACAAGGGCTAATTCAGAAGAGGTGACTATCCTTAATGAGGGCTAATGCAAATAACACATCAGCTGCAATAAGGACTATACAAATAACACAAGGGCTAATTCAGAAGAGGTGACTAACCTTAATGAGGGCTAATGCAAATAACACATCAGCTGCAATAAGGACTATGCAAATAACACAAGGGCTAATTCAGAAGAGGTGACTAACCTTAATAAGAGCTAATGCAAATAACATATCAGCAGCAATAAGGACTATACAAATAACACAAGGGCTAATTCAGAAGAGGTGACTAACCTTAATGAGGGCTAATGCAAATAACACATCAGCTGCAATAATGACTATGCAAATAACACAAGGGCTAATTCAGAAGAGGTGACTAACCTTAATGAGGGCTAATGCAAATAACATATCAGCTGCAATAAGGACTATGCAAATAACACAAGGGCTAATTCAGAAGAGGTGACTAACCTTAATGAGGGCTAATGCAAATAACACATCAGCTGCAATAAGGACTATGCAAATAACACAAGGGCTAATTCAGAAGAGGTGACTAACCTTAATGAGGGCTAATGCAAATAATATATCAGCTGCAATAAGGACTATGCAAATAACATAAGGGCTAATGCAAATAACACATCAGCTGCAATAAGGACTATGCAAATAACACAAGGGCTAATTCAGAAGAAGTGACTAACCTTAATGAGGGCTAATGCAAATAATATATCAGCTGCAATAAGGACTATGCAAATAACATAAGGGCTAATGCAAATAACACATCAGCTGCAATAATGACTATGCAAATAACACAAGGGCTAATTCAGAAGAGGTGACTAACCTTAATGAGGGCTAATGCAAATTACATATCAGCTGCAATAAGGACTATGCAAATAACACAAGGGCTAATTCAGAAGAGCTGACTAACCTTAATGAGGGCTAATGCAAATAACACATCAGCTGCAATAAGGACTATGCAAATAACACAAGGGCTAATTCAGAAGAGGTGACTAACTTTAATGAGGGCTAATGCAAATAATATATCAGCTGCAATAAGGACTATGCAAATAACATAAGGGCTAATGCAAATAACACATCAGCTGCAATAAGGACTATGCAAATACCACAAGGGCTAATTCAGAAGAGGTGACTAACCTTAATAAGAGCTAATGCAAATAACATATCAGCAGCAATAAGGACTATACAAATAACACAAGGGCTAATTCAGAAGAGGTGACTAACCTTAATGAGGGCTAATGCAAATAACACATCAGCTGCAATAAGGACTATGCAAATAACACAAGGGCTAATTCAGAAGAGGTGACTAACCTTAATGAGGGCTAATGCAAATAACATATCAGCTGCAATAAGGACTATGCAAATAACACAAGGGCTAATTCAGAAGAGGTGACTAACCTTAATGAGGGCTAATGCAAATAACACATCAGCTGCAATAAGGACTATGCAAATAACACAAGGGCTAATTCAGAAGAGGTGACTAACCTTAATGAGGGCTAATGCAAATAACACATCAGCTGCAATAAGGACTATGCAAATAACACAAGGGCTAATTCAGAAGAGGTGACTAACCTTAATGAGGGCTAATGCAAATAACACATCAGCTGCAATAATGACTATGCAAATACCACAAGGGCTAATTCAGAAGAGGTGACTAACCTTAATGAGGGCTAATGCAAATAACATATCAGCTGCAATAAGGACTATGCAAATAACACAAGGGCTAATTCAGAAGAGGTGACTAACCTTAATGAGGGCTAATGCAAATAACACATCAGCTGCAATAAGGACTATGCAAATAACACAAGGGCTAATTCAGAAGAGGTGACTATCCTTAATGAGGGCTAATGCAAATAACACATCAGCTGCAATAAGGACTATGCAAATAACACAAGGGCTAATTCAGAAGAGGTGACTATCCTTAATGAGGGCTAATGCAAATAACACATCAGCTGCAATAAGGACTATGCAAATAACACAAGGGCTAATTCAGAAGAGGTGACTATCCTTAATGAGGGCTAATGCAAATAACACATCAGCTGCAATAAGGACTATACAAATAACACAAGGGCTAATTCAGAAGAGGTGACTAACCTTAATGAGGGCTAATGCAAATAACACATCAGCTGCAATAAGGACTATGCAAATAACACAAGGGCTAATTCAGAAGAGGTGATTAACCTTAATAAGAGCTAATGCAAATAACATATCAGCAGCAATAAGGACTATACAAATAACACAAGGGCTAATTCAGAAGAGGTGACTAACCTTAATGAGGGCTAATGCAAATAACACATCAGCTGCAATAATGACTATGCAAATAACACAAGGGCTAATTCAGAAGAGGTGACTAACCTTAATGAGGGCTAATGCAAATAACATATCAGCTGCAATAAGGACTATGCAAATAACACAAGGGCTAATTCAGAAGAGGTGACTAACCTTAATGAGGTCTAATGCAAATAACACATCAGCTGCAATAAGGACTATGCAAATAACACAAGGGCTAATTCAGAAGAGGTGACTAACCTTAATGAGGGCTAATGCAAATAATATATCAGCTGCAATAAGGACTATGCAAATAACATAAGGGCTAATGCAAATAACACATCAGCTGCAATAAGGACTATGCAAATAACACAAGGGCTAATTCAGAAGAAGTGACTAACCTTAATGAGGGCTAATGCAAATAATATATCAGCTGCAATAAGGACTATGCAAATAACATAAGGGCTAATGCAAATAACACATCAGCTGCAATAATGACTATGCAAATAACACAAGGGCTAATTCAGAAGAGGTGACTAACCTTAATGAGGGCTAATGCAAATTACATATCAGCTGCAATAAGGACTATGCAAATAACACAAGGGCTAATTCAGAAGAGCTGACTAACCTTAATGAGGGCTAATGCAAATAACACATCAGCTGCAATAAGGACTATGCAAATAACACAAGGTCTAATTCAGAAGAGGTGACTAACTTTAATGAGGGCTAATGCAAATAATATATCAGCTGCAATAAGGACTATGCAAATAACATAAGGGCTAATGCAAATAACACATCAGCTGCAATAAGGACTATGCAAATACCACAAGGGCTAATTCAGAAGAGGTGACTAACCTTAATAAGAGCTAATGCAAATAACATATCAGCAGCAATAAGGACTATACAAATAACACAAGGGCTAATTCAGAAGAGGTGACTAACCTTAATGAGGGCTAATGCAAATAACACATCAGCTGCAATAAGGACTATGCAAATAACACAAGGGCTAATTCAGAAGAGGTGACTAACCTTAATGAGGGCTAATGCAAATAACATATCAGCTGCAATAAGGACTATGCAAATAACACAAGGGCTAATTCAGAAGAGGTGACTAACCTTAATGAGGGCTAATGCAAATAACACATCAGCTGCAATAAGGACTATGCAAATAACACAAGGGCTAATTCAGAAGAGGTGACTAACCTTAATGAGGGCTAATGCAAATAACACATCAGCTGCAATAAGGACTATGCAAATAACACAAAGGCTAATTCAGAAGAGGTGACTAACCTTAATGAGGGCTAATGCAAATAACACATCAGCTGCAATAATGACTATGCAAATACCACAAGGGCTAATTCAGAAGAGGTGACTAACCTTAATGAGGGCTAATGCAAATAACATATCAGCTGCAATAAGGACTATGCAAATAACACAAGGGCTAATTCAGAAGAGGTGACTAACCTTAATGAGGGCTAATGCAAATAACACATCAGCTGCAATAAGGACTATGCAAATAACACAAGGGCTAATTCAGAAGAGGTGACTATCCTTAATGAGGGCTAATGCAAATAACACATCAGCTGCAATAAGGACTATGCAAATAACACAAGGGCTAATTCAGAAGAGGTGACTATCCTTAATGAGGGCTAATGCAAATAACACATCAGCTGCAATAAGGACTATGCAAATAACACAAGGGCTAATTCAGAAGAGGTGACTATCCTTAATGAGGGCTAATGCAAATAACACATCAGCTGCAATAAGGACTATACAAATAACACAAGGGCTAATTCAGAAGAGGTGACTAACCTTAATGAGGGCTAATGCAAATAACACATCAGCTGCAATAAGGACTATGCAAATAACACAAGGGCTAATTCAGAAGAGGTGATTAACCTTAATAAGAGCTAATGCAAATAACATATCAGCAGCAATAAGGACTATACAAATAACACAAGGGCTAATTCAGAAGAGGTGACTAACCTTAATGAGGGCTAATGCAAATAACACATCAGCTGCAATAATGACTATGCAAATAACACAAGGGCTAATTCAGAAGAGGTGACTAACCTTAATGAGGGCTAATGCAAATAACATATCAGCTGCAATAAGGACTATGCAAATAACACAAGGGCTAATTCAGAAGAGGTGACTAACCTTAATGAGGGCTAATGCAAATAACACATCAGCTGCAATAAGGACTATGCAAATAACACAAGGGCTAATTCAGAAGAGGTGACTAACCTTAATGAGGGCTAATGCAAATAATATATCAGCTGCAATAAGGACTATGCAAATAACATAAGGGCTAATGCAAATAACACATCAGCTGCAATAAGGACTATGCAAATAACACAAGGGCTAATTCAGAAGAAGTGACTAACCTTAATGAGGGCTAATGCAAATAATATATCAGCTGCAATAAGGACTATGCAAATAACATAAGGGCTAATGCAAATAACACATCAGCTGCAATAATGACTATGCAAATAACACAAGGGCTAATTCAGAAGAGGTGACTAACCTTAATGAGGGCGAATGCAAATTACATATCAGCTGCAATAAGGACTATGCAAATAACACAAGGGCTAATTCAGAAGAGGTGACTAACTTTAATGAGGGCTAATGCAAATAATATATCAGCTGCAATAAGGACTATGCAAATAACATAAGGGCTAATGCAAATAACACATCAGCTGCAATAAGGACTATGCAAATACCACAAGGGCTAATTCAGAAGAGGTGACTAACCTTAATAAGAGCTAATGCAAATAACATATCAGCAGCAATAAGGACTATACAAATAACACAAGGGCTAATTCAGAAGAGGTGACTAACCTTAATGAGGGCTAATGCAAATAACACATCAGCTGCAATAAGGACTATGCAAATAACACAAGGGCTAATTCAGAAGAGGTGACTAACCTTAATGAGGGCTAATGCAAATAACACATCAGCTGCAATAAGGACTATGCAAATAACACAAGGGCTAATTCAGAAGAGGTGACTATCCTTAATGAGGGCTAATGCAAATAACACATCAGCTGCAATAAGGACTATGCAAATAACACAAGGGCTAATTCAGAAGAGGTGACTATCCTTAATGAGGGCTAATGCAAATAACACATCAGCTGCAATAAGGACTATGCAAATAACACAAGGGCTAATTCAGAAGAGGTGACTATCCTTAATGAGGGCTAATGCAAATAACACATCAGCTGCAATAAGGACTATACAAATAACACAAGGGCTAATTCAGAAGAGGTGACTAACCTTAATGAGGGCTAATGCAAATAACACATCAGCTGCAATAAGGACTATGCAAATAACACAAGGGCTAATTCAGAAGAGGTGATTAACCTTAATAAGAGCTAATGCAAATAACATATCAGCAGCAATAAGGACTATACAAATAACACAAGGGCTAATTCAGAAGAGGTGACTAACCTTAATGAGGGCTAATGCAAATAACACATCAGCTGCAATAATGACTATGCAAATAACACAAGGGCTAATTCAGAAGAGGTGACTAACCTTAATGAGGGCTAATGCAAATAACATATCAGCTGCAATAAGGACTATGCAAATAACACAAGGGCTAATTCAGAAGAGGTGACTAACCTTAATGAGGTCTAATGCAAATAACACATCAGCTGCAATAAGGACTATGCAAATAACACAAGGGCTAATTCAGAAGAGGTGACTAACCTTAATGAGGGCTAATGCAAATAATATATCAGCTGCAATAAGGACTATGCAAATAACATAAGGGCTAATGCAAATAACACATCAGCTGCAATAAGGACTATGCAAATAACACAAGGGCTAATTCAGAAGAAGTGACTAACCTTAATGAGGGCTAATGCAAATAATATATCAGCTGCAATAAGGACTATGCAAATAACATAAGGGCTAATGCAAATAACACATCAGCTGCAATAATGACTATGCAAATAACACAAGGGCTAATTCAGAAGAGGTGACTAACCTTAATGAGGGCTAATGCAAATTACATATCAGCTGCAATAAGGACTATGCAAATAACACAAGGGCTAATTCAGAAGAGCTGACTAACCTTAATGAGGGCTAATGCAAATAACACATCAGCTGCAATAAGGACTATGCAAATAACACAAGGGCTAATTCAGAAGAGGTGACTAACTTTAATGAGGGCTAATGCAAATAATATATCAGCTGCAATAAGGACTATGCAAATAACATAAGGGCTAATGCAAATAACACATCAGCTGCAATAATGACTATGCAAATACCACAAGGGCTAATTCAGAAGAGGTGACTAACCTTAATGAGGGCTAATGCAAATAACATATCAGCTGCAATAAGGACTATGCAAATAACACAAGGGCTAATTCAGAAGAGGTGACTAACCTTAATGAGGGCTAATGCAAATAACACATCAGCTGCAATAAGGACTATGCAAATAACACAAGGGCTAATTCAGAAGAGGTGACTATCCTTAATGAGGGCTAATGCAAATAACACATCAGCTGCAATAAGGACTATGCAAATAACACAAGGGCTAATTCAGAAGAGGTGACTATCCTTAATGAGGGCTAATGCAAATAACACATCAGCTGCAATAAGGACTATGCAAATAACACAAGGGCTAATTCAGAAGAGGTGACTATCCTTAATGAGGGCTAATGCAAATAACACATCAGCTGCAATAAGGACTATACAAATAACACAAGGGCTAATTCAGAAGAGGTGACTAACCTTAATGAGGGCTAATGCAAATAACACATCAGCTGCAATAAGGACTATGCAAATAACACAAGGGCTAATTCAGAAGAGGTGATTAACCTTAATAAGAGCTAATGCAAATAACATATCAGCAGCAATAAGGACTATACAAATAACACAAGGGCTAATTCAGAAGAGGTGACTAACCTTAATGAGGGCTAATGCAAATAACACATCAGCTGCAATAATGACTATGCAAATAACACAAGGGCTAATTCAGAAGAGGTGACTAACCTTAATGAGGGCTAATGCAAATAACATATCAGCTGCAATAAGGACTATGCAAATAACACAAGGGCTAATTCAGAAGAGGTGACTAACCTTAATGAGGGCTAATGCAAATAACACATCAGCTGCAATAAGGACTATGCAAATAACACAAGGGCTAATTCAGAAGAGGTGACTAACCTTAATGAGGGCTAATGCAAATAATATATCAGCTGCAATAAGGACTATGCAAATAACATAAGGGCTAATGCAAATAACACATCAGCTGCAATAAGGACTATGCAAATAACACAAGGGCTAATTCAGAAGAAGTGACTAACCTTAATGAGGGCTAATGCAAATAATATATCAGCTGCAATAAGGACTATGCAAATAACATAAGGGCTAATGCAAATAACACATCAGCTGCAATAATGACTATGCAAATAACACAAGGGCTAATTCAGAAGAGGTGACTAACCTTAATGAGGGCTAATGCAAATTACATATCAGCTGCAATAAGGACTATGCAAATAACACAAGGGCTAATTCAGAAGAGGTGACTAACTTTAATGAGGGCTAATGCAAATAATATATCAGCTGCAATAAGGACTATGCAAATAACATAAGGGCTAATGCAAATAACACATCAGCTGCAATAAGGACTATGCAAATACCACAAGGGCTAATTCAGAAGAGGTGACTAACCTTAATAAGAGCTAATGCAAATAACATATCAGCAGCAATAAGGACTATACAAATAACACAAGGGCTAATTCAGAAGAGGTGACTAACCTTAATGAGGGCTAATGCAAATAACACATCAGCTGCAATAAGGACTATGCAAATAACACAAGGGCTAATTCAGAAGAGGTGACTAACCTTAATGAGGGCTAATGCAAATAACACATCAGCTGCAATAAGGACTATGCAAATAACACAAGGGCTAATTCAGAAGAGGTGACTATCCTTAATGAGGGCTAATGCAAATAACACATCAGCTGCAATAAGGACTATGCAAATAACACAAGGGCTAATTCAGAAGAGGTGACTATCCTTAATGAGGGCTAATGCAAATAACACATCAGCTGCAATAAGGACTATGCAAATAACACAAGGGCTAATTCAGAAGAGGTGACTATCCTTAATGAGGGCTAATGCAAATAACACATCAGCTGCAATAAGGACTATACAAATAACACAAGGGCTAATTCAGAAGAGGTGACTAACCTTAATGAGGGCTAATGCAAATAACACATCAGCTGCAATAAGGACTATGCAAATAACACAAGGGCTAATTCAGAAGAGGTGATTAACCTTAATAAGAGCTAATGCAAATAACATATCAGCAGCAATAAGGACTATACAAATAACACAAGGGCTAATTCAGAAGAGGTGACTAACCTTAATGAGGGCTAATGCAAATAACACATCAGCTGCAATAATGACTATGCAAATAACACAAGGGCTAATTCAGAAGAGGTGACTAACCTTAATGAGGGCTAATGCAAATAACATATCAGCTGCAATAAGGACTATGCAAATAACACAAGGGCTAATTCAGAAGAGGTGACTAACCTTAATGAGGGCTAATGCAAATAACACATCAGCTGCAATAAGGACTATGCAAATAACACAAGGGCTAATTCAGAAGAGGTGACTAACCTTAATGAGGGCTAATGCAAATAATATATCAGCTGCAATAAGGACTATGCAAATAACATAAGGGCTAATGCAAATAACACATCAGCTGCAATAAGGACTATGCAAATAACACAAGGGCTAATTCAGAAGAAGTGACTAACCTTAATGAGGGCTAATGCAAATAATATATCAGCTGCAATAAGGACTATGCAAATAACATAAGGGCTAATGCAAATAACACATCAGCTGCAATAATGACTATGCAAATAACACAAGGGCTAATTCAGAAGAGGTGACTAACCTTAATGAGGGCTAATGCAAATTACATATCAGCTGCAATAATGACTATGCAAATAACACAAGGGCTAATTCAGAAGAGCTGACTAACCTTAATGAGGGCTAATGCAAATAACACATCAGCTGCAATAAGGACTATGCAAATAACACAAGGGCTAATTCAGAAGAGGTGACTAACTTTAATGAGGGCTAATGCAAATAATATATCAGCTGCAATAAGGACTATGCAAATAACATAAGGGCTAATGCAAATAACACATCAGCTGCAATAAGGACTATGCAAATACCACAAGGGCTAATTCAGAAGAGGTGACTAACCTTAATAAGAGCTAATGCAAATAACATATCAGCAGCAATAAGGACTATACAAATAACACAAGGGCTAATTCAGAAGAGGTGACTAACCTTAATGAGGGCTAATGCAAATAACACATCAGCTGCAATAAGGACTATGCAAATAACACAAGGGCTAATTCAGAAGAGGTGACTAACCTTAATGAGGGCTAATGCAAATAACATATCAGCTGCAATAAGGACTATGCAAATAACACAAGGGCTAATTCAGAAGAGGTGACTAACCTTAATGAGGGCTAATGCAAATAACACATCAGCTGCAATAAGGACTATGCAAATAACACAAGGGCTAATTCAGAAGAGGTGACTAACCTTAATGAGGGCTAATGCAAATAACACATCAGCTGCAATAAGGACTATGCAAATAACACAAGGGCTAATTCAGAAGAGGTGACTAACCTTAATGAGGGCTAATGCAAATAACACATCAGCTGCAATAATGACTATGCAAATACCACAAGGGCTAATTCAGAAGAGGTGACTAACCTTAATAAGAGCTAATGCAAATAACATATCAGCAGCAATAAGGACTATACAAATAACACAAGGGCTAATTCAGAAGAGGTGACTAACCTTAATGAGGGCTAATGCAAATAACACATCAGCTGCAATAAGGACTATGCAAATAACACAAGGGCTAATTCAGAAGAGGTGACTATCCTTAATGAGGGCTAATGCAAATAACACATCAGCTGCAATAATGACTATGCAAATAACACAAGGGCTAATTCAGAAGAGGTGACTAACCTTAATGAGGGCTAATGCAAATAACATATCAGCTGCAATAAGGACTATGCAAATAACACAAGGGCTAATTCAGAAGAGGTGACTAACCTTAATGAGGGCTAATGCAAATAACACATCAGCTGCAATAAGGACTATGCAAATAACACAAGGGCTAATTCAGAAGAGGTGACTAACCTTAATGAGGGCTAATGCAAATAATATATCAGCTGCAATAAGGACTATGCAAATAACATAAGGGCTAATGCAAATAACACATCAGCTGCAATAAGGACTATGCAAATAACACAAGGGCTAATTCAGAAGAAGTGACTAACCTTAATGAGGGCTAATGCAAATAATATATCAGCTGCAATAAGGACTATGCAAATAACATAAGGGCTAATGCAAATAACACATCAGCTGCAATAAGGACTATGCAAATAACACAAGGGCTAATTCAGAAGAGGTGACTAACCTTAATGAGGGCTAATGCAAATAACATATCAGCAGCAATAAGGACTATGCAAATAACACAAGGGCTAATTCAGAAGTGGTGACTAACCTTAATGAGGGCTAATGCAAATAACACATCAGCTGCAATAATGACTATGCAAATAACACAAGGGCTAATTCAGAAGATGTGACTAACCTTAATGAGGGCTAATGCAAATAACATATCAGCTGCAATAAGGACTATGCAAATAACACAAGGGCTAATTCAGAAGAGGTGACTAACCTTAATGTGGGCTAATGCAAATAACACATCAGCTGCAATAAGGACTATGCAAATAACACAAGGGCTAATTCAGAAGAGGTGACTAACCTTAATGAGGGCTAATGCAAATAACACATCAGCTGCAATAAGGACTATGCAAATAACACAAGGGCTAATTCAGAAGAGGTGACTAACCTTAATGAGGGCTAATGCAAATAACACATCAGCTGCAATAAGGACTATGCAAATAACACAAGGGCTAATTCAGAAGAGGTGACTAACCTTAATGAGGGCTAATGCAAATAACACATCAGCTGCAATAATGACTATGCAAATACCACAAGGGCTAATTCAGAAGAGGTGACTAACCTTAATGAGGGCTAATGCAAATAACACATCAGCTGCAATAATGACTATGCAAATACCACAAGGGCTAATTCAGAAGAGGTGACTAAGCTTAATGAGGGCTAATGCAAATAACACATCAGCTGCAATAAGGACTATGCAAATAACACAAGGGCTAATTCAGAAGAGGTGACTAACCTTAATGAGGGCTAATGCAAATAACACATCAGCTGCAATAATGACTATGCAAATACCACAAGGGCTAATTCAGAAGAGGTGACTAACCTTAATGAGGGCTAATGCAAATAACACATCAGCTGCAATAATGACTATGCAAATACCACAAGGGCTAATTCAGAAGAGGTGACTAACCTTAATGAGGGCTAATGCAAATAACACATCAGCTGCAATAATGACTATGAAAATACCACAAGGGCTAATTCAGAAGAGGTGACTAACCTTAATAAGAGCTAATGCAAATAACATATCAGCAGCAATAAGGACTATACAAATAACACAAGGGCTAATTCAGAAGAGGTGACTAACCTTAATGAGGGCTAATGCAAATAACACATCAGCTGCAATAAGGACTATGCAAATAACACAAGGGCTAATTCAGAAGAGGTGACTAACCTTAATGAGGGCTAATGCAAATAACATATCAGCTGCAATAAGGACTATGCAAATAACACAAGGGCTAATTCAGAAGAGGTGACTAACCTTAATGAGGGCTAATGCAAATAACATATCAGCTGCAATAAGGACTATGCAAATAACACAAGGGCTAATTCAGAAGAGGTGACTAACCTTAATGAGGGCTAATGCAAATAACACATCAGCTGCAATAAGGACTATGCAAATAACACAAGGGCTAATTCAGAAGAGGTGACTAACCTTAATGAGGGCTAATGCAAATAACATATCAGCTGCAATAAGGACTATGCAAATAACACAAGGGCTAATTCAGAAGAGGTGACTAACCTTAATGAGGGCTAATGCAAATAACATATCAGCTGCAATAAGGACTATGCAAATAACACAAGGGCTAATTCAGAAGAGGTGACTAACCTTAATAAGAGCTAATGCAAATAACATATCAGCAGCAATAAGGACTATGCAAATAACATAAGGGCTAATTTAGAAGAGGTGACTAACCTTAATGAGGGCTAATGCAAATAACACATCAGCTGCAATAAGGACTATGCAAATAACACAAGGGCTAATTCAGAAGAGGTGACTAACCTTAATGAGGGCTAATGGAAATAACACATCAGCTGCAATAAGGACTATGCAAATAACACAAGGGCTAATTCAGAAGAGGTGACTAACCTTAATGAGGGCTAATGCAAATAACATATCAGCTGCAATAAGGACTATGCAAATAACACAAGGGCTAATTCAGAAGAGGTGACTAACCTTAATGAGGGCTAATGCAAATAACATATCAGCTGCAATAAGGACTATGCAAATAACACAAGGGCTAATTCAGAAGAGGTGACTAACCTTAATAAGAGCTAATGCAAATAACATATCAGCAGCAATAAGGACTATGCAAATAACATAAGGGCTAATTCAGAAGAGGTGACTAACCTTAATGAGGGCTAATGCAAATAACACATCAGCTGCAATAAGGACTATGCAAATAACACAAGGGCTAATTCAGAAGAGGTGACTAACCTTAATGAGGGCTAATGCAAATAACACATCAGCTGCAATAAGGACTATGCAAATAACACAAGGGCTAATTCAGAAGAGGTGACTAACCTTAATGAGGGCTAATGCAAATAACACATCAGCTGCAATAATGACTATGCAAATAACACAAGGGCTAATTCAGAAGAGGTGACTAACCTTCATAAGAGCTAATGCAAATAACATATCAGCAGCAATAAGGACTATACAAATAACACAAGGGCTAATTCAGGAATTGAGGAAATTGTCTGACAGCCATGACCAGGTTCTCCTTGCTTTGAATATTGCTGCCACATCTGGTCTGGTTCTCCTGCTATATCTTTTGCAATTCTTGAAAAATCCAAAAAAGAATCTGCAATGTTATTGACCATGACCTGGCATCTTTGCTTCAGCCCCCTCCCCACCACCATAACGTAGCTTCCTTGTGCCTTTTCTATAAATAATTTCATGGTAACTGTTCTGATGAACCTTTCTCTATGATACTGAAACTTTATCATTTTGAAATTTGCGATAGAAATAATTTGTAAAAAGGATTAGAAAGAAGTAAATCTATATTTTTTAAGGTTTAATTGAAATTTTATTTAAGTTTCCACATGTCCTCCATCATTAGCAATACAAAGGGTAATACGATTTTGCAGTTCACGGAAAACATTTGCCAACTGATTTACAGTAATGCCTGAAATCACATTAGTTATTTTAGCTATACTTAAATCTAGGTACATTAAACTTTATAGCATTTTTTACAGATTATTTGTATTTATGATAGAAATAAAGTTATAAATTTTTTAAAGTGTACACGAACTTTATGGACACCCTGTTTATATCCAACTGATTTACAGTAATGCCTGAAATGACATTAGTTATTTTAGCTATACTTAAAACTAGGTACATTAAACTTTATAGCATTTTTTACAGATTATTTCTATCATAAATACAAATAAAGTTATAAATTTTTTAAAGTGCACACAAACTTTATGGACACCTTGTATTTCACTCACCATTAGCTTATTTTGTTTACTATAAAACATTGAAAATAAAAGTTAAACCTGATTTCAGTTCTTTTATTTTAATCTAAATATAACCCCTCATATCCGGACTTTGTAACCAATTCCTCATATCCAGAAGGACTTCTTAGTCCGGTTGTTAGGGATTCTCCTGTATTTTATTTTTGCCCCTAAAATGTAAGAAAATTTTCAAAATTTCTTTGTCTTTTTATTTGTCACTGTAACAAGAATTTTCTTAAAATTGAAAAATACAATTGTTTTAAATTGATATTTGAAATTTGCAATGTTTTTGTGATGATATGAAGAAACCAATCTGATCTTAATTTCGTTGATAACTGAAAAGATAATAATAATTTCAATTAATGGAATGGTCACGTTACTCTCACTGGGATCATGTTCAAGTAATAGATAAGGAACATTACTGGAAGGTAAAAAAAATAAAGGAAGCAGTATATATGAGAAGAGGGAAATGTCTAAATTAAGGCCATTGATGGTTTGAGGATTTAATTTTTACGGATTATCAAACATTTGTGGGCTATTTACAGGCAAAACATATTTTGAAATGGAAGAATAAGCTTTTGTTGTTTGAGAGAATACTGTATTAACAATTATTTGAGAATAACAAGGATTTTTAAAAGAAAATGCAAATCTTACTATTTAACCCATAGCTCAGGGAGGAGCGATGGATTTTTTTTTCCAAAATCCTCAAAAATTTCATATATTTCCTCTTTGTCCGTAAAGTGTAAGAAAATTTTCAAATTTTCTTCGTCTTTTCATTTGCCCCGCTAATAAATTGCTTAAAATTGTAAAATACAATTGATATTTGATCTTTGTGATATGACGAACCCAATCTGATCTTAACCTCTTCCCCCTCCAATTATTTTGGGAAAAACGTTTAATTTACAAACAAATTTTTTTATTTGTTTTTAATATCTCTATCTATAAAAGGCAGGATGTGTGTGTGTGTGTGTGTGTGTGTGTGTGTAATGAATGCATGGCCGCAATTTTCGACGGATTTGCATCAAAATTTACATGCACATGTCTCCAAGTTAGAACAAAGGCCAAGACAGACTTTGCATTTCACAACTCCCATCGATAGTGGAAATAATCGATTTTTTTCATGCTTCTATGGCAGTTTTCATGTAGTTTGCAGCCATTTTCTACTGGCCAGAGTTAGAGCCTATAGCTGGCTGGCAGGAAGATTCTATTGACCAGTGTGAGAGCCAACAGCTGACTGACACAAATGTTAACTAGCATGCTAAAAAATCGATAGCTGCATTCGTCACAAGTGGGAAAAATTTAAATCTGCATGGCACTTTACTCCAATTGGCTCATTCGCTTGCTTAAAGTCAACGTTGATTCTGATTCTGCAGAACTGTGTTGGGTGTGAAAAAGTATTGTTAACATTCTTTTTTCATTCGGTTTTTCCATTTAGGAGTCCATTTTTAAAGCTGATCGTTTTGTGTTCATTTTGTTTAGTTCTTTTTTCATAACAGATTTAATGTTTAGTATAGAGCTTAGAAAAAATTTGCAGTGTGAGATAGGCAAGAAGTAAGGCATGTAGCAACATCAGCATGGCAAAGGGCACTCCTTTAAAGGCAAGGAAGGGCAAAACTATTTTAAGTCAAGTGATAGCGATTGCTGTATGAGTCGTACGATTTTTTAATCAAGCACGGGCAACGCCTGGCCATGCTGCTATTAGTAACTAAGAAACTGAGGCACCTTGAAGTACCCGAGTGGTGACTAACACCTCTACGAGACATATAAATTGACAATTGGACTCGTTTCAAGTTCAGAAGGGCATAAAAAGAATCAAGATCAGCATATAAACATGCCTGTAGCTGGATTTTGAATGATTTTGGACATGTTTATTCATCCATATTTGAAAAAGACACTTTCGGTAAAAACGTATATAGATGTCTACACCAGGGAAGGGATTAATTTTTGTTGATCACTGACAAGAAAATAATAATTATAATTAAGGTATTTATTTTACGGAAAAATGGCCACATTACTCGAGATGGTATCATGTCCAAATAATAGATAAGGAACATTACTGAAAGGTGAGAAAAGTAAAGGAAGCAGTATATATGAGAACAGACAAATGTCTAAGTTAAGGCCAGTGGTGGCTTGATTTGATTTTTTATGATTTATCAACCGATTTTGTATTATTTTGGAGTGTAAGAACAGGTTCTGGTAATGAAGAAAACCGAATAACATCCTTCGTTTTCAGAAAGCTGTCAAGATTATAAAACATCTGGAAATTCTTTAAGTTAAACTAAAAGATCTGGATTATTTCATAGCCATTATGGAA
This sequence comes from Acanthosepion esculentum, assembly GCA_964036315.1. Taxonomy (NCBI): domain Eukaryota; kingdom Metazoa; phylum Mollusca; class Cephalopoda; order Sepiida; family Sepiidae; genus Acanthosepion; species Acanthosepion esculentum. Next base: position 7,606,659 of record OZ038479.1, read on the forward strand.
ATGTTCTTAGAATAAATTCCATTTAATCTGCTCAAAGAAATTATTAATAAATAAATATTATAATAAATTGTGTTTTTATCTGAAATTCCAAAATCTGAAGGTTTTTCAGGTGCTGACATGACTTGCCACAAATAGAATTACTAGGTGATGAGCAGCTGCCCTTGGTAACCACACCAGCCCTGGGTGGGCATTCCCCAGCCCAGCTATTGTGCCAGTTTATTGTTAGTAGTTGTCACAACACCTTCATTTGTGGATTACTTACCAGGTGTTTCATGCTCAGTAAAGATATTATTTTAAATGTTAAAATATATTGCATTTATATATTTTTATATGATATTTTTTGTAAGTAGAAATCATGATTTTTTGTACACATGCAGAAACTATTATTTTTATGTGAAATCTTAATTAAAATCTGTGTGAGCATTACATGACTAGGGTCATTACCTGTATTTGTATGTAAACAAAATTTATGAAATTTTATATAAAACTATTTTCAGGGTCTATGTTATTTATTGTGAAATAATTTGAATAACACTTGGAGAGATAATGAATTATTTCAAAATGATAGCTGTTAATTCAAGTGACTCTTCAATATTATTTATTGTGAAATAATCTGAATAACACTTGGAGAGATAATGAATTATTTCAAAATTATAGTCATTAATTCAAGAGATTTTAATGTATGGAACAAAATGTTAAAAAACTTTAATGATTGTTTTGTTTTATGCCATATCTACACCTCAATGGGTCATTTAATGCAGACTTTTTTTTCTGGTAATATTTTTGTTTTGTCAAAAATCTATTTCTGTTAATATCTTTTTCCTCAGAAATGTATAGCTTGTAATATTTTGTCAAAAACCTATTGCTGGTAATATTATTTTTTCAAAAACATATTGCTGGTAATATTTTTTTTTCTTCAAAAAATTATTTCTGGTAATAATTTTTTACAAACTATTTCTGGTAATAAAACCCATTTTTACACTTTCATAGTGTTTTTACCCCAATAGGGTTAACTATTTGCCCATAGTTGGGACCCTAACAGGTACTACCACCCCGGGTCAGGGCGGACCTGGGAACATCAGCAATTAAGAGGTGGTTCCACACTCCTCAAAGCCTCCTGATCAGTGGCTTTGCTGTTGGACATAGTTTATCGTCTTACCCTGGACGAAGATGTAGTTTATCGTCATACCCAGGATGCAAACTTTATTGAGAAAACAATAACTTCAGAATGATGTCGTTCTTACTGAGTGTCGATAATTTGAATTATACTTATTTCAAGAATTTAATTTTTACAATGAGTGTGTAGTTTATGAAATATTTTCAATTTCCAAAGTTCATTTTCTTCTCAAAACATTGAACTATGTTTGTGTGGATGAAAATCCCCTAAAGAAAAATGTGGAGACAAAATAGTGTTATATTTCTTGGAAGATTTAAAAATATTAGTTGTATACTCCCTCCGTTCCGAAATAGTTGTACCAAAAACATTTTCATGTTCCAAAATAATTGTTCCAGTAGATAAAAAAAAACACCAAAAAGAACAAAAAATATAATTTATTCCCATACTCAACAGTAAATGAGTAATATTAGTGAATTGTCATATAAATCAGTGTGAAATATATCGAAACTGATATACATAAACAGTTAAATTAATAACAAAAATAACTGGGGAAGGTTTACTTTAACGAAAGCAGTTTTTGTTGCAACTCGTCGGAAATAGAAATGGATACTTCAAGTTTTCCTTCTCTTTCAAGCTTCTCTTTAGACATGTGCCGGAGTTTATTGTTGTTATCGCCGTCAACTAAAATAACTTGCTCCATTGCTAACTGCAAACTTAGAAAAGTATTGTTAAGCTTCGACTTCTGAAGTTTATTGAAGCTTTCTTCCACTGCTTCAATGAGCTGGTCAACATTAATTGGAGCTTGCTGGTGCTGAATTGATTGAATTGCATTAAAATAACCCAGATCAAGGACATTGAGATCAGGACTATTTGAAGACTGGCAAACTAATTCAATTTGCAAACCCAGACATTCTGCAGCTACGTTTAATTCATCTGCAACCTGTTTTATTGCACCACGCTTCAGGACACGATCTGTGGATCTTTCCAGCAGTGCTTGCAACACAGCACTACGTTCATTATTTGTCAATTTGTGCTTCTTGCAATTTCGTTTCGCATTTCTGCCAATTGGCTTCTCTTCTCCCATCATAATCTCTTGCCAGCGGGGGGTCTGAAAAAAAATACAATTTTAATGTGGTGAAAAAGTGATATAATTTGCGCTTCAAATTATTCTACCTGAATAAGCTAATATAAATACTTGAGGAACATCAATGCCAACCTGTTAATATAAATGGCAAACAATTCGACTAAGACTTAGTATATTCCACATGAGATTTCTGGCTATGGAACAACTATTTCGGAACAGAGGAAGTATTTGTTTTTAAATTTGATACAATTGGGATATTCCTCTTTCAAAATCCTCAAAATATTTGCATATATGCACTGACTCCATATCTGGCTTTTATCCCAAAATGTAAGAAAGTATCTGTCTATATTTCTGAGATGAGGTATTATGTACATTATTTACATTATTCGGACTATTGTTGCTCAGGCCTTCTTCAGGTGGTTGGAATGTCGAACTGAACCCTTTATTTCACTCAATTTTCAGAGGGAAATTAAAAGGAGATAACTGATAACTGACATCCATTAAACATGGCATGTGGAACTAAAACAGTCTACCCCAGTGAGCAAAATAATGGGTTCAGTTTGACATTCCAACCACCTGAAGAAGGCCAGAGTGTACAACGGCCGAAACGTTGTAATAAATATGGCAACAAAGATGAGGACAATAGTCAGAATAATGTAAATAATGTCAGAAAGTGTTTAAATTTTTTTTTCTTGTCTCTTCTGTCATTGTGCCTAGAAATTGTAGAATACAACTTTCAAATGATATGCACAGATTCCATATCTGCTTTTTGTCCCAAAATATCAGAAAGTGTCCAAATCGTTGGATAATTCCAGATAGTCTGTGAAGGACTGTATGTGGGTTTGCATTTTGCTGTAGTAGAAACGTGTGTAACTCCTGGTAGAATATTAAAACGCCCAACTACAAGAAAATTGCCGGACCCAAGTTAAATCCAACTGAAGATGTAAAGAAGACAAATAGGACCTATATATATATATATATATATATATATTATATATATATATATATATATATATGAACAAATATATGTATTAAACAAAACAATTTTACAATGGACATAGACAATAATATTTGCGTGTGTGTAAACATTGGTGTCTGTTCTTTGGTGAATGTTCGTACGTATGTGCATGTGTGTATAATGTTCATGGCGTCTCCCACAAATGGGAAGACACGGATCTTCTAAGAGAGCTTACATTGTAGTCGCTGAAATGAAGAAATGAAAAAGAGAACGAGGCGAGAAGTCGCCCAGTATTTATAGTATAGGGAGAGTGACCCCTGGTGACAATTTTGGAATTAAGGAGGAGCTAACTCCGACAAGTCAAATTTCTATCAAGAGATGCAAACATTTCTCCCTCACAGGGATGATGTCCAAATAAGAGATAAGTAACACAGCAGGTGGTCAAAAAACCCGAAGGAGACAAAACATATGAGAATAGACAAATGTCTAAATTAGGCCAACAACTGATTGATTAGTGGAGTTAGAATGAAAAAGTCATCATTAAACTGAATAACACTTGGATAGAATCCTTTCAAAATGACAGACATTAACTCAAATGACTCTTCAATGGATGCCACAAAATTTTTTAAAATACAGTGTAACCCGGATATAATAGAGATTTTCTCTGGTCCCAAATTAGAGCCTGTGTTAATGTATATATAATAGACCAAACCCGGATATAAGAGACTTATTATCCGGTCCCCGAAAACTCTCTTATATCCGGGTTACACCGTACTCAAAAGAATCCGAATTGTGATGAATATTTTCACACTGGTATCGTCTTTACTGAGTGTTGATATTTTAAATTATACTTATTTCAAGAGTTTAATCTGTCGCAGTTAGCTCCTCCTCAGTTCCTTAATCCTTCAACAGGGGTCTCTCTACCCCTGGCTATAAATACTGGCTGACCCTTCTCTCTCTCTCTCTCTTTTTCGACTTAGGCCTTGGGCCGCTACCTCGTGCGGAGATGAGGTAAAATCTCTCTGCTTCTTTTGTAAACAAGACTGAAGAGACAAACAGCTGATTGGCATTTTGGGCAATAAACCATTGGTAAAAGTTCTCCCATGGTGAGTAATCAGAGGGCGAAAGACCCTGCATATATAGAAAATAACACAAATACAGGAGCGGCTCTTGAACATCCATGTCGTACTATGAAATGTACACTTGATGTTTGCCAATACCGGGATCATCTCCGACGGCCTGTAGAATGTGTTCTTCGTGGTTAGGCATACAATCAGATCTCGTTTTACTTTAATCCATATTTGGGGAGCCACATATCCTATCTCAGCAGCAAAGGTTAGATGACTTGGCTGTCTTCAGTCTGGAAACACGATCTGATACGGCCATGCAACCACTGCCATTCACTCAGCCGTATGCAAAAATCCTATTTGCCTGCTCACGATATGAATATCCTGCTATTGTTAAATGGAGCACTTCTGTTAACTTGCTCTTAAATACATTCAATTTTGAAAGCAGACTAGCCACAAATTTACACGAATAACAAAGGTAACCTAGTAGACATACAACATGCCACCATCTGCTGTAAAAGTTTTTTTTAAACTTAATAACTCAAATATAAAGGATTTGCAGATTTTTGTCTATGTTTTGGTGTGAGGAACCCGCCCCCAAATTTTGTAAGTGTTTTTGGTACATCCTGTATATGTAGAAATACACACTGGAGACAATTTTCTTAAATGGAGTAACATTTTCCCTACTGAATTCTGACATTTGTCCTCTTCAAAATACTGTAACATTGAAAAGAAAATGCATTTTTAATGCAGCTGAAATAATGCCTATACAGATCAAATAATTTATTTTTGATTTTTTCCGACTTAGGCCTCGGGCCGCTATCTCGCACGGAGACAAGGTAAAATCTTTCTTTTTTCCACATACCCCAATATGTGACCTCTCACAGATACAGCATTTCCCAAATTCTGGGAACGCGCTAAGAACAATACACGTACGTACGAACACTCACAACACACACACATAATTTCTCCATACAAACTCTATGTAACAGTCCATGTCTTTGTTTAACGTGTTTTGTTATTAATATATATTTGTTTACCCATGTATATCGGTCTTGTTTGTTTTCTTTGTCTTCTTTGGAGTTAATTAAAGTCCGACATTCTCATGTAGCTGGACCGGCCAGCAGGAAAGTTTAACCTTCTATCTCTTCACATCTTCACCCCGACAGTCCGCTACAAATCTTTATAAGTGTGTAGTTTTATAAAATATTAAATCAGACATGATAAGAAATGAAGATTCACACACTTGAAAACTTCCTTTGAAATGCCTTTTCATGAAAAGATTGTATATGTTGTGTCAAATTTCAGTCGATTCGTTAACATCACCCCAATGCAATATTTAATGCAGACAAGATTTTTACAATAGATTTGAATGAATAGAATATGTATTCTTTGTAAGAAATCTGTTTGTAAATTAGGTTTCATTGACATATTTTTGTAAAGAAGGTTTTTGTTGAGAGTCTGGTTTCATTGATGTATCCTTTTCAGTTACATAGTTTGTATAGAAATTGATTTTATTCCCATTCTTATTGGGTTTATATTTTTTGGTAGAGGCCCATTGTTTTAAGAAATTATATTATGTCGTCCACTTTATTCTTTCTCGACGAGCTCATACATGTTTATATCATAGAACTTTTGTTTCGAGAGTGCAAGGTCTGAACCCTCGGTTAATATATGTTTGTGCATGCCATACTGATTGATCTTTGTTGTTTAGGAAGTACGAGTGGGTTATTCTCATGTGGCCAGTGTGTAAGTGGGCCAATACTACTTCTCCCTTTTGAGATTTTTTGAATGCCGACTTCCATTCTCCTAGTTTGGGTTTGGTTTGGTTTGTTTTACGACATATCAACCTCAATAGGTTATTTAATGCCAACAACATTTTTAGGATAGATTTGTATGAATAGAATATGTATTCTTTGGTTTAGATTGGTTTGGTTTATTTTGTTTTATGTCATATCAACCTCAATGGGTTATTTAATGCCGACAACATTTTTAGGATAGATTCGTATGAATAGAATATGTATTCTTTGGTTTAGATTGGTTTGGTTTATTTTGTTTTACGGCATATCAACCTCAATGGGTTATTTAATGCCGACAACATTTTTAGGATAGATTCGTATGAATAGAATATGTATTCTTTGGTTTAGATTGGTTTGGTTTATTTTGTTTTATGTCATATCAACCTCAATGGGTTATTTAATGCCGACAACATTTTTAGGATAGATTCGTATGAATAGAATATGTATTCTTTGGTTTAGATTGGTTTGGTTTATTTTGTTTTATGTCATATCAACCTCAATGGGTTATTTAATGCCGACAACATTTTTAGGATAGATTCGTATGAATAGAATATGTATTCTTTGGTTTAGATTGGTTTGGTTTATTTTGTTTTACGGCATATCAACCTCAATGGGTTATTTAATGCCGACAACATTTTTAGGATAGATTCGTATGAATAGAATATGTATTCTTTGGTTTAGATTGGTTTGGTTTATTTTGTTTTATGTCATATCAACCTCAATGGGTTATTTAATGCCGACAACATTTTTAGGATAGATTCGTATGAATAGAATATGTATTCTTTGGTTTAGATTGGTTTGGTTTATTTTGTTTTACGGCATATCAACCTCAATGGGTTATTTAATGCCGACAACATTTTTAGGATAGATTTGTATGAATAGAATATGTATTCTTTAGTTTAGATTGGTTTGGTTTATTTTGTTTTACGGCATATCAACTTCAATGGGTTATTTAATGCCGACAACATTTTTAGGATAGATTCGTATGAATAGAATATGTATTCTTTGGTTTAGATTGATTTGGTTTATTTTGTTTTACGGCATATCAACCTCAATGGGTTATTTAATGCCGACAACATTTTTAGGATAGATTCGTATGAATAGAATATGTATTCTTTAGTTTTAGATTGGTTTGGTTTATTTTGTTTTACGGCATATCAACCTCAATGGGTTATTTAATGCCGACAACATTTTTAGGATAGATTCGTATGAATAGAATATGTATTCTTTGGTTTAGATTGGTTTGGTTTATTTTGTTTTACGGCATATCAACCTCAATGGGTTATTTAATGCCGACAACATTTTTAGGATAGATTCGTATGAATAGAATATGTATTCTTTGGTTTAGATTGGTTTGGTTTATTTTGTTTTACGGCATATCAACCTCAATGGGTCATTTAATGCTAACAACTTTCTTTTTTTTTTTCCTGGCAATAGTTTTGCTTTGTCAAAACTCTATTTCCGTTAATATTTTTTCCTCAAAAACGTATAGCTGGTAACATTATTTTTTCAAAAACATTATCAGACGCCTTGCTGTTGGACGTAGTTTATCGTCATACCCAGGATGTGGATGCAGTTTATTATCATACTCAAGATGCGGATGTAGTCAGAGTGTTAACTATTTGCCCATAGCTGAGACTCTAACAGGTGCTACCACCCCGAGTCAGGGTAGACCTGGGAACACCAGCAATTGCGAGGTGGTTCCGCGCTTCTCAAAACCTCCTGATCAGAGGCATTGCCATTGGACGTAGTTTATCATCTTACCCAGGACGCGCGGATGCAGTTTATCATCATAAGCAGGATGGTTCTAGTTTGGGCTGAATTATTGTCTGGGTCATTGTCCCCCAGCAGTGTTGCCATTCCTTTTGAATATATTCGTCTATGACCCCCTTAAAGTCAGTGTATGGAATTTTGGTCATTGTGTCTACATCTATATCTAAAGCTGATTTGGCTGCTAGGTCAGCTTTATTTATTACCTTCAAGTCCAATCTGGCAAGGAATCCAATATAGTTTGATGTCTTTATGTTTTCAAATAGTGTTCATTTTATATAATAGTTTGACAATAAGTGGGTTTGGGATTTTTTTCCCCCTTCAAAGCCATTAGGACAGTTAAAAAAAATAGGACATTTTTTTTTGTTTGCTCTCTGTGAGGATGTTGAGAGCTAGCTCTATTGCATAAGCCTTCGCAGTGAAAGCTTCCCTTTGGCAGGCAGTTTTTTGTGATATTTTAGCTCATTGCTGCCCATCCTGTCATGTCCTCACAATTTGACCCATCTATATATGGTAGAGGTATTTTTGGTATGTATTAAGAAATTATATTATGTCATCCACTTTTGCTTTTTCAAAGATCTCCTCCATGTTGTTTATATTATAGCAGTTTTGTCTTGAGAAAGCAAGGTCTGAACACTCAGTTAATATATGTTTGTATGCCGTTTCACATGCTTGGCATGCTGGTTGATCTTCATTGTTTAGTAAGTACGAGTGGATTATTCTTGTGTGGCCAATACGGGGGAATACTACTACTTCCTTTCAAGATTTTCTGAAAGCGGATTTCGATTCTTCAAGTTTGGGCTGAATTGCAAAGAGCTTATTGTGTCGATCATTGTCCCAGTCCCGTTGCCATTCCTTTTGAATATATTTGTTAATGACCTCCTTCAAGTCAGTCAATGGGATTTTGGTCATTGTGTCTACATCTATATCTAAAGCTGATTTGGCTGCTAGGTCTGCTTTATTGTTACCTTCAAATACAATCTGGCAAGGAATCCAATATAGTTTGACGTCTTTATGTTTACAAGTAGTGTTCATTTTGCATAACAGTTTGATAATAAATGGGTTTGGGGTTTATTCCCCTTCAAAGCCATTAGGACGGATAATGAGTACAAAAAAAGAAAAATTTTTTTGGTTGCTCTGTGTTTCTGTTGAGAGCTAGCTCTATTGCATAAGCCTTCACGGTGAAAATAGAGCTTCTCTTGCGGGGGGGGGCAGTTTTTTGTGACAAGAATATGTTTTCTCTCCAGTGGATAAAGCTGTTAGGTAGATCCATTGACAGGACCCAAAGAATGTGAGTTCAATACCCAGTTAAGGCAGTGGAGAACTTGGAGAGGGGAATTAACAGGAGATAACTGACATCCATTAGACATGGCACGTGGAACTAGAACAGTCTACCCCAGTGAATGAAATAAAGGGTTCAGTTTGATATACTAAACAGCTGAAGAAGGCCGGAGTGTACAATGGCTGAAACGTTGTAAAAAAAAATATGGTGACAAAGATGACAATAGTTTGAATAATGTAAATAGTGTACATAATACCTCATCTCAGAAATATAGACACAGAAATATCGATACTCTTAAAGTCTGTTTATGGGATTTTAGTCATTGTGTCTACATCTATATCTAAAGCTAATTTGGCTGCTAGGTTTGCCTTATTACCTTCAAGTCCAATGTGGCTAGGAATCCAATATAGTTTGATGTCTTTATGTTTACAAGTAGTGATCTTTTTACATAATAGTTTGATAAGTGCCTTTGGAATTTATTCCCCTTCAAAGCCATTTGGATAGTGAATCTGAAAAATTAAGGAATTTTTCTGTTTGCTCTCTGTGATCCTGTTGAGAACTAGCTCTATTGCATAAGCCTTTGCAGTGAAAATAGAGGTTCTCTTTGCAGGGGGCAGTTGTTTGTGATGTTTTGGCTCATTGCTGCACATCCTGTCTTGTCTTCAAACATTGACCCATCTATATAGGTCAGGGTAGTTTTCCAATATGCCCTGAAATGTGAGTGGGTGTGTTTTTTGTTTAGGGAGTTGATTTAATGCTAGAAAAATTTAGGGTTGCCTGATTCTCCATGGTGGAATACTGGCTGCTGTTTGAGAGTGTGGTCCCGAACACTTCAGCAATGGATAAATTTCGCCTGAGCGGGAAAAAAAAAGAATTACATGCTTCACTTCACAGGAATATAACTTTTTTCTAGTGTCAATTGACACGTGATTCCTGGTAAAAGGAATAGCCACACATTTGAGAAAAAACTTCTTGCCAGTATTCATTTACTTTTGTACCAATGAATATGACTTCTGCAAAAAATTTCACTCAAAAGAATATGTTTTCTCTCCAGTGTGTTGCACAACATTCAGGAAGAGGAAGTGCCACAAACAGTACAATTATAGTCAATTAGTAATTTTGTAAATAGTCTGTCATTTTAATCACTCCATTTTAAACATTTTGTTAAGTGTAGTTAAGAATAAAAAGAGAAAGATCAAACAAATAAAGAATTTAAAAGGAGAGGAAGAGAAAGAAAAGTAAGACGAGCCAATATAATAAATCGTTTTTATTTTATTTATGTATATATATATTTATTGGTTTGTTTTCTTTTCTTCTTCCAAAAAATAAAACACCCTGTCTTGACCGCATGTAGGAAAATCAGTACAACCAAGTATACCCGATCTATAACATCGAATAGCCCAAATGAAGACTTGATTAGTTGCCATTTTCTGGGGGAACTTAGATAAAGCACGTCCTAAAGCTAGTAGCAAATTTACTCTGGGTGCGGGTCGAGTACTGATCATATTCGGTCGGGTCGCCCATAGAAGAAGTCTGTTGTTTATTTAGACCCGAAACTTCTAGTGACATGGGAGCAACAACACTGACGATGAACCTAGATTTGGTACTTAAAAGTGTATTTTTAACCATATGGTTTGCTGATGCCATTAGGATGGCATTACTGAAAATGAAGAGGAAAACACTTCATAATTATACCGTTTCTCTGCTATGTGTTTTAATATATTATATATAATATAATATATTAAAATGGCTAAGGTAGTTTTCCGATATGAATCCAACATAACTGGGATTTTTTCCCCTCCAAAGCCAATAGGACAGATAATGAATCCCCAAAAAATAAGAAATTTTTTTTCTTTGCTCTCTGTGAGGATGTTGAGAGCTAGCTCTATGGAATACGCCTTCACAGTGAAAATAGACCTTCCTTTTGGAAGACATCTTTTTTTTTGTAATATTTTGACTCACTGAAATGGCTATCAATGAAAAGATTTTTGTCAAGTCTTTGTGGGTTATTTACAGTCAAAACATTTTTTTTTTGGCAAATGTAGATTGCATTAACAATTCTTTAAGAATAATAATGATTTTCTCAGATACAAATCCTACTATTTCACCCATAGATGTGTGGTAAAAGAGATGGATTCATATCCCATCCTGGCTAAAAGCTACGCCCAGCAAAAGGTGTAATTTTAACAATATGGTTTCTTTCGAGTTTGTGCTTGCTTATACCATTATAATGGCATTATTGAAAATAAAGAGCAACACACTTCATAATTTTACTGTTTCTCTCCTATGTGTTTCAATATGTTGAATCAAATTTGATTTTTCTGTGAAGGACGAAGCACACAATTCACAAGAATATGGTTTTTCACCAGTATGTGTTCGCATATGCCTCACTAAATGTGACTTGCATGTAAAGGAATAGCCACATACTTCACAAGAATATGGTTTCTCTCCAGTGTGTGTTCGCATATGTGCCACCAAAATTGAATTCAATGAAAAGGAAGTACCACAGATTTCACAAGAATATGGTTTCTCTCCAGTGTGTGTTCGTGTATGTGTCACCAAATGTGATTTCCTTGAAAAAGAATAGCTACACACTTCACAAGAATATGGTTTTTCTCCAGTATGTATTCGCATATGCCTTCCCAAATATGAATTGCAGGAAAAAGAAGATCCACATACTTCACAAGAATATGGTCTCTCTCCAGTGTGTGTCCGCATATGTGACACCAAATGTGACTTCAGTGTAAAGGAAGATCCACACACTTCACAAGAATATGGTCTTTCTCCAGTGTGTGTTCGCATATGCCTCACCAAACCAGAATTTACTGAAAAGGAAGAACTACACATTTCACAAGAATATGGTTTTTCTCCAGTGTGTTTTCGCATATGAACTACTAAATCTGACTTCTGAGAAAAAGAAGAGCAGCACACTTCACAAGAATATGGTTTTTCTCCTGTGTGCTTTTGTTTATGTCTCCTCAAAGCAGACACCATTGGAAAGGAAGAACCACATACTTCACAAGAATATGGTTTTTCTCCAGAGTGCTTTTGCTTATGTTGCCTCAAAGCTGACCCTGCAGAAAAGGAGGTGCCACATATATCACAAGAATATGGCTTCTCACCAGTGTGTGTTCTCATATGCTCCACCAAATGCGACTTTCTTGAAAAAGAACTTGTACACACTTCACAAGAATAAGGTTTTTCTCCTGTATGTGTTCGCACATGCTCCACCAAATGTGACTTCCTTGAAAAAGAACAGGTACACACCTCACAAGAATAAGGTTTTTCTCCAGTATGTGTTCGCATATGCCTCACCAAATCTGAATTGCATGAAAAACAAGATCCACACACTTCACATGAATATGGTTTCTCTCCAGTATGCATTTGTTTATGCTGCCTCAGATTTGATTCTTGGGAAAAGGAACAGCCACACACTTCACAAAAATATAATTTCTGCTCAGAATCTTGCAAAATAGAAGAGCTTGTGTCATTCTCCATATTTTTTGTTGCAATGTGCCAAAAATATGATTATGCATTCAAATTCCTGAAATTGTTGTTTTCGGCTGAAAAAAATGTAAAAAAAACACAATATAGTCAAAGATATTAAGTAGATTATCTAAACTGATGTTCAATAAGCTTGAATATTTCCAATTTTTTTTTTACAATAATCGGATATAAAAATTGTTTTCTTACATTATATGGAATTTAACTTTCCTTATTTATTCAAATGAAAACAAATCAGTATTTATCATTTTATCCAATACTTATTTATTCTATGAACTTTGTAAAAATTTCACATAGGAAAATAAATTAATTTTATGCTGTATTTCGGCCCTTCAGTATCTGTCTATATTTCTGAGATGAGGTATTATGTACACTATTTACATTATTCGGACTAGTGTCCTCATCTTTTCATCATATTTATTACGTTTCGGCCCTTCAGTATCAGTCTATATTTCTGAGATGAGGTATTACATACATTATTTACATTATTCGGATTATTGTCCTCATCTTTATCGAAGGACACATGGCACAGTGAATAAAGGCATTAGTTAGATCCAGTGACAGGACCCAAAGAGAGTTAGTTCAATACCCGGTTAAGGCAGTGCAGAACTTTCAAAGGGAAATTAACAGGAGATAACTGATATCCATTTAACATTGATCTAGCCAAGTTAGCAAAATAAAGGGTTCAGTTCGACATTCTAACTACCTGAAGTAGGCCAGAGCATACAACAGCCGAAACGTTGTAATAAATATAGCAACAAAGATGAGGACAATAGTCCGAATAATATAAATAATGTAATTCAGAAAATTTTAAACTGTAATATAAATTAAAATATTAATTTTTTTTCCTTTTAAGAAACGTAAAATGAAAAAACAAGTTATTTTCAAAATAATTTCACCCAATTTTTAAAATATTTCAAAAAACTTTTTTTTTTATTAGATGTTGATCACCCTTGCAAACCCTGAAAGGTAGTAATTGAATAATATTGTTTTAATAATGCAGAACAGGGTTTCCCAACCTTTTTTGCAACAACACCCACTATTGCTTGGAAAACGTTTCCACCACCCACTGGTATATTAAATATTCAAAAGCATATGGTGATGGGTAAATTATGTTTTTGTTATATAGGAATAAAATGTTGCTGCTGACACTTAGGTTTGAACACAGATTGCCAGAGACCAAGCACAGTCAACCATATCTTGAAATAATTAGATTATATGACAGGAAAATTACATATATATATATGTAAGCAAATATGTGGATGTAGATCCGACGGTATGATGACAATGTGGAAAAGACAAAGCAAAATCCGAATATGTGAGTTTACTGTTTTTTTAACATATCAGCTTTCCTAGAAAGGTTAATGCTTGACAAACGTACCGATAAACTATAGCTTATCGGTACGTTTGTCAAGCATTAACCTTTCTAGGAAAGCTGATATGTTAAAAAAACAGTAAACTCACATATTCAGATTTTGCTTTGTCTTTTCCACATTTTCATCATATATATATATCTATATATATATATATGGGAATTAGCAGCATCTGACTGGGAGTATTGTTTGAAGGTGTTACTACTGTTGTATCTGTAATTAGATCACGTGATAGGTAAAGGAAAATATATATATGGAAATTAGCAGCCTTGTTTGAAGGCGTTACTATTGTTGTATCTGTGATTTACAAGGTCTCTCCTACAACCAGACATTACAAAAGTTTTGACGGGCATTTTTCTTGCATTGATAAATTCGAGGTGGCTAATGTGATAAAAATGTAAAAAAATTTAATATTAAATAAGAATTATCCTTCAGTATCTGTCTATATTTCTGAGATGAAGTATTACGTACATTATTTACATTATTTGGACTATTGTCCTCATCTTTGTCACCATATTTATTACAACATTTTTACGCTTGGGACTTCTTCAGGTGGTTGGAATGTCGAACTGAACCTTTTATTTTGCTCACTGGGGTAGACTGTTCTAGTTCCACGTGCCATGCTTTTAATCAAAAATTGTTTAGCTTGCCTCACAACAACTCCATCCTGTTGCTCTATTTTAAAAAAGCTGAAAAGAATTAGTGCCGGTCGAAATATTCATTGAATGTATTGGTAGCTACAGAAAAAAAAACTTTATTTTTCTGGCCATGTAGATAATTTATTCAAAATTTTAAATTTAAAAGTCTGACTGTGTTGGATTATCGGGGTGAGCGCAAACGCAGACCCCACACTTAGAAATAACATGTCCGAATCGCCCATATTTGGGGCGATCACAGAAGTCAATCCTACCGGAGTGCAATGGAAGGGCCTCACTCTGGGAGAACGGCCTAGATGATCACCGTTTCTCCTACACCAGGTGAGTATAGATATTTAACATGACCCCCCCACACACACACACACACACCGAGTCAGGTTGTGACACATGGTCAGTTTTTAACGTGGGAGACAGAGTGTTTTCACACGGCCGCTGGTCAGAGCTAGTCCAAGCTGGTCTAGGCCAGATCCGGCCCAAACAAGTCGTAGCCATGATACCACCAGCACACGGACGGCGCCCGGAGCCAGGTTTATTCACATTTCCTAAGTGCGGATGAAATTCGAGGTACTTACAAGGAATTTTTTACAATTTAAAAAAGAAAGAAAGAAAGAAAAAACTGTTTATCGGGGGATGAAGACCCCACACTTAGAAATAACGTGTCCGAGTCGCCCACATTTGAAGCAATCACAATGATCAACCCAATTGGATTAAAATAGAAAGGCCTCAATCTAGAATTTGGTATTAATTTTAGTAAATATAAATTCTTTTTATTTTGGATGAATTTAAAAAGTAAACAGAAAACATTCAATGGCTGAATGAAAATGTCGTGCAGAATGAGTTTTAAAAAAGTAAGGACGAATAAAAATAATGCAGAAGCAGTTATTAAATAAACAGCAATTGTTTCCATTTGCATAAGTTAATTAATAAAACAAACCTTCAGACAATTTCAAGCTACATAAACGTCGACGATTTCCGTATTTGAAACTGCGAAAATGCATTCGGTGCTTGGAGACGGTGTCGTTTTCTTTGGATATATTTTCCGTCAGTGAACTTTCGCGCCTTACATTTTGAAGAGCGCCAATAGAAAAAGAAGCCACTACAGACACTCAACCAACCATCCACGAATAAAAAAAGTGGTTTTATTTTCTAAAAATATTTTACAAGCATAAAGAATGTTGCACAAGGCTATATGACCTGAAAGTTGGGAAGATACAAGTTTTCAATAAATTACAGTACACATGTCGATGAAACTAACGGCTTGAGTCTTGCTTGCTTGACTGATCCAATAATTTTTAGTAAATCTTACTTTTGTTCTGACAGTAAGATTTTTAAATTATCTATAAAAAATATATCTACTTAAGCAGCATTGGTAAATTTTCACTTTAACAGCCGAGCGTCATTCACTGCTGCACTATTTTCTTTCAGAAAATAGTACACACTTCCGGAAAGCGATTTTTTGGGGTACTTAATTTAAGAAGAAAGTTAACTTTCCTTCAAATATATGTAAACATCGACAAATAAAAGAATAACAAAGTAATTTTTTAAGAATAAAGTTAACTTTCAAATATATAAAAATAATACAAAAATTAATGCACAAACTTGGTAAAGTAGAAGGGTAGATTCAATTATTTCATTAGTTTTTAAAAACAGAAAGAAAACCCCTCCCCTAAAAAACTTTACTCTTAACCCTGAAGAAAAATAAAAAAAACATCAAATTAAATAATTCCTCTGTTGGGGATTAGTGAATATGTATGTTAAGAAATCAGAAGGAAAAATATTTGTGAAGACGTGTTCAATTCAATCCTCAACAACATTCATTAATTTTTGAACAGTTCATGTAAAAACAAAGTTTAAGAAAACAAAGGCAAATTTAATGCAAAACAATAATGGTTTATATACAATTAGAATATATACAAATGAGTTAAAAACTGTTAAATGTTTTGTGCTGATGTATTGTATCTGGTGTGTTGATTTTTGGTACGTTAGAAACTTTTTGAATGTGTCAATAAGATTTTGTTTGAAAAATAAACAGTTGTTGTTTTGTGTAAGTGTTATGTACAATTGTTTTTTTAGTCAACCGAAGTTGCATACCCTTAGTTGTGTTTGTATGAAATGTTTTGAGTTATTAATACTTGTTTAATAGTGACGGAAAATGTCACTTTTGAAGTATAATAATGAAGTTTGTGAAGTTTTTTGTTTGACAGAGAGAAAGATTATGCCAAATTGTTGAGTCAGAGTTTGAATTGCGTGAATTTATTTTGGCGTCTCTCAGGATGGTGGAATCTGACTAACTAAGTAAGTTGAGTTTTTTCTTTTTATATGTTTCTAGCTAGAAAAATAGGCTCAACAAATTTGAGCGCCAAAGAGATTTTTCACGTGCATTTGAGGCTGTTAACCAATGAGAAACTGAGTTGTTGAAATTAGTGTTCTGATTGGATAACAGGTGTGTGTGGGTGTAAAATGGATTGTTCTGCTAGTAGGGGTGAATGATAACATGTATGATTCCACAGCTTCTTTACGGAAACGCGTACTAATTTCTTGAAGGACTTCCTGTTTAGGGAAGTAATAGGGTCAAATTTTATAACTACGCAGGAAATTGTCAGCACTGGATTACTTATCAATAAGTTGGTAATGGCTGACGAAAGACCAGGAAAAAGTCCGATATTTTTCGGGTCGTTAACATCCAAAGAGGTAGGTTTCTTCAATATATAATTGTTGATTTGAGTTCAGCATATATATTTGCACGGAAATAAGACTATTTTGGAAAATTTTGAAGGGTGTTAGCGCTCGGGTGTTAAAATGAAAATTTACCGCAGCATTTCCTAAAGGGTACGAATTCAAACTTAATTTTAAAATATTTGACAAAAAATATTAAAAAATATATATATCATCTTTTTAATTTAAAATTAAAAAAATAATTCTTGTAAAAATTCATTTTTCATCGGAAAAATATTTTGGTTTCAGTCAATAGTGTCCTTATTATTCATAAATATTATTTTGAATTAAACCTTTTTAGTAATTATTTTGTAATAGCAAAATGTCTTTCGTCACCTGTCAAGTGACGCGAAATGTTATGACCTGCTTTGTTTTATTTTCAAATTACATCTTTTCGGCGCAGAAGCTAAGTTAAGCTTGGTTCAAAATATTTTAAATAAACATTAATTTCTGATTTTCTTAAAATAACTTTTTTTAAAAATTATAATTGATTTTTAAAAGAATTTCAAACTGAGATTTTTTTTTTTTTTTATAAAATGAAAGAAAATAGTTGACAGGATTGATTATCTGTCAATTTTGCTGACTCAAAAAAAAAAAAAACAAGGTTTTTAACGAAAATATCGGACGTGCTAGGAACGATTAAAAAAGGTAAAAAAAAAAAATATCCCCAGAATACTTTGATCTTTCCTCTTAATAATAACAAACATTTAGACGATAAAATTTTGTTTTCATCAAGTTTGTATCTTTTTCCTCATGCTATGCTCTTTTTTTTTAGCGGTTTCATGGAGTTACCTAATAAAAAAACCATTAAAAGCTTTTCTAATGAAATATTGTCTTCGTTTTATTTTACAATTCAGAGCTGAATTTTGGGCAACTATGTATTTCGATTTCATTAAAACATCGAAGATTTATATTCGTCTTTTATTTTGTTTGTGGGACTTGAAAAGGTCATTTGGGAATTCACTTCCAGATATGATTCAGGCCTTTCCATTGGACGACGAACAAACTTCGCGTCGGTTCGCGAAAAGGTCTGTACTACATCCTACTCTGTGGAGAGCTCAGGTAAATTCCTATTTATGCAGACGATGTGTATCCTTCTTCTTTTTATTCAGACCAACACGTGGAATGGGGTTTACTGTTTACTTAGGTAAGCATTTCTTGTATTCTTTTTCTGGCTGGCTTTTACACTTTTTCCTTGAAAAACGGCGCACATGATACGGGTTCGTTTATTTATGCGTTCAATTCAGTGCAAGATCTTTTTTTGGATTATAAATTAAACTATTCGTGTGTTGTTGACGACCTTTTTTAGCGGTATATGAGCATACATACCCTAGCTAAGTTTATAGAAAAAGGAAACTAAAAAAAAACAAACCTAAGCTAACCTAATTTCGGCAAAAGGTGGGTAAATCTTGCGCATTTGTGTTGTGTGAAAGAGGCTGACCTCGAGTTGCACTTTGATGCCGGGTAGGCATCAGGATATAGCTTTACCTGGGTTGAATCCTGCAGTTGAGTGAGTGGGTCGACGACAGAAGTCCAGTGGGCTCGTCAGAAGGAGTGGTGAAGGGATGCAGTCTTGGATTGGTCTTGAATAGTGGACCGACGTTCGTTCTTGACAGCCTTTTAGTAGTTCTTCTTTGGTGAAAGAGGCGCCGGAGCTTCCTAATGTCGACCTCACAGACGGTGGGCAGAAATCTCACTGGTAAAATAGGCAAGATTCTCCAAATTTATGGAGTTTTAGTAGGCTCCGATGGATTGGGGATTTTTCCCTCCAAAATCGTTGTACAAATTTCCTGGCCCCACTATTGGTCAGAAAACACATTCTTATCTCTGATAAGAATCAGGGCCCTGGGAGCCGGTTTTGAAGGTACTGAAAACAGGTTGGTGTGAAGAAGCTGTGAGGTTTCTCCCAGACTTTGTGGCACCATGGAAAGAATAATGGTGGTGGAATTCCCTTTTGTGTTTTCCAGCTCTCTCGTTAGCCAGAAAATATATTCTTATCTCTGATAAGAATCAAGGCCTTGGGAGCCGGTTTTGAAATTAAAAAGAGGTTGGAGTGAGGATAGAAAAAATAGCGAGAATGTGAACTTGTAAAATATTTTTATAAAATTAAAATTCCAACAACGTAAGAATGTGTTGTTTTGCTGCAAGGAATATTGTTAGTATGATTGGGTCAGCGTTTGTGGCTAGCTAAGTTTAAAAGTTAAGACAGAAGACCGACCTCTCCCGCATTCCCCTTTTTGGCCTTGTGCCACATATTCTGTTATCACAGAATTAAATCTTTTTTAATCGCACTCTTCAACCAGTGAGGTACGAAAAGTCCCCAGCCACTTATGGTAAAATAAGAATGACACAAAGCAAACGACACCGCCTCCAATCATTGATCATATCGCTGTAGTGTAAAAATACAATTACGCCTTAAGGTAATTTACAATCTTTTTCAAATTTAGAAATCACCAAAGCTTATGTTCATTGGAATTGTCTGAAGATTTTTTTTTATGAATGAACAAAATTTACAAATTGAAAAATGTATTTTTTTTTCAAAGATTGTTTTCTTTACAATTTACATTCGCCCAGTTTTACTTTTTTTCTATTTAATTTAGAGAGGCAAATTTACTGGAGATATGTCTGTAAATAGTTTCGTATTTTATTTTCCATCTTGTGTTGAAATTTGTTCACAAAAAAAACAAACAATCCTTTAAAAAAGTTAAAATGAAATAATACAATTTTTTTTTTTTTTTTTGACTCCTCAAAATTTACATATTTTATTTTGAAAGTATTCAATTAAATTAAATACTTCGCTAAAAAAAAAATAGAGCACGCCCTGTTGAAAAAAAGCCCCAATCTTGATGAAAACAATTTTTTATCGTCTGTTTGAAAGACCAAAGTAATTTTGGGATATTTTAAAAAAATCTTTTAATAATCCTTTCTAGCATGTCCGAAATTTTAGTTAAAAATATTTTTACCATGACTTTCTAAAAGACAAACATTTCTAAAATAATTTCATTCATTTTTTTGAATAAGTTCTGAAAGTTTCATTCAAATCCGACAATTATTTGATTTTTGCAAGAAATTCCAAATTAATGTGTTTTTTAGTTTTACACCTAAAAAAGGGGGGCGCGAAGAAAACTAATGCTAAAACGTGACCCCTAACGTTAAAAAAAAATAAGATTTTTAACCAAAATTTCAAATGTGTTAGAAAGGAATAAAAAAAATTTTAAAAATACCTAAAAAATACTTTGGTCTTTTCTCGTAAGTTTTTGTTTTTCATTTTCAAACATACAAAATTTTAAAGTCAGAAACTTAACATTCTAAGACAAAATTAGGCGATATAATTCCTTTTTGAGATCGGTAACCATTTTTTAACAACATGTTATTTTATTTTTATCATAATTTAGCTCAATTTTTTTAAATTACTTTATTTAAAAAATATGTACCTCCCAAAATTCGCTAAAATTAAAAATGATGATGTGGTGTAAAATCTAAATTTAATAATAAAAAGTTTTATTGTCATTTTTGTCTTTAATATTTTTAAAGAGGGGGGTGAAAAACCCAAAGGAATTTTAATTATATTTTTTAAACCTTTTGTAAAACCTTTTGAAATTTTGGTTAAAGATTTTGTTTTTCATAAGTCAACAGGTGACCATAGAAGAAAATTTTTGCATTTAAAAACAAATTTGGGACTTCTTAAATAATTGTTTTTTTGTTTCTTTTTAAATTTTGGTAATTTTTTTTTTTTACATTTATAATCCACCCACACACACACCAACTTATTTAATTTTATGAAATTTCAAGAAATTAATTTTTTTTATTTTTAATTAAGTCATTTTTTAAAAATTGACCTAGATTTGATAAAATAACATCTTCTTAAATGGCTACTGATCTAAAAAAGGAATTATATCGCCTAATTTTGTCTTAGAATGTTAAAAAGTTTCTGACTAAAATATTGTATGTCTGAAAAAAAACCGTACCTCCACGAAATCGCTAAAAAAAAGAGCACAGTCAACAAGTGCAAGTCTGATGAAAAAGACGTCAAACTTGACGAAAACAAAATTTTACCGTCTCTAAATGTTTGTTATTATGAAGAGGAAAGACCAAAGTTTTTTTTAATTATTTTAAAAACCTTTTTACTTTTCAGAATATTCTAAATTGATTTAAAAAAAAACTTGTTTCTCTTTGTATCACCGGAACTAGTAAAATAACATATACAATTTTTAGCACGTTTTTTTTGTATGACACGCATTAATTTGGAAAATCTTGCAAAAATAAAAATAATTGTCGGATGTTAATGAAACTTTCAGAAACTCATCATAGATGATGGAAATTATTATAAATATGTTTTTTTTTTTTTTTATTAAAGTCATGGCAGAAATATTTTTTTATATTTATTACCCCCCCCCCAACCAATTTTATGAAAACTCTATAAATTCGGTCGCATCGGTTTTAGTGATTACAATAGTTAAAAGCACAGGGCTTTGAGGAATGCAAATCATGTTTTTTTTTTCGTTTTTAATTGGACCCCAGGTACCTGAAAATCAGCTCTGAATTGTAACATACAAAACTCAATAAAACAAATATATTATTTAATTTCAAATGCTTTTATTTGCTTTTAGTTGTTTTTATGAATATGGACAATATTTTCTGAAAGCAATGAAAAATGAATTTTTAATACAGCTATTTGTTATTTCTTTAATTATAATAGATTTTTACATAAGTTGTTAAAATATTATAAAATTAGTAAAAGTGTCCTTATGAGATAGATATTTTTTTTTTTTTTTTTTTTTTTTTTTAGCGCTTTGTAAATTGTATCGTTTTGACTAATCAGAAGATCCGCAGTAATTAAGAAATGTAATTTTGTCTTAATAAAAATCGTTAAAATGGCTGTAATTAAAAAGTACGGAAGGTCACAAGCAATAAAACGTTGCGTGGCTTGAGTGTAAGTGTTCTCTGCTGAACGTTGATTCTCAGTTCTCGGTCCATTCTGCCTGCAGCTCATAATCATTAAGTGTTGTTTTCATCACCCTGCTCAAAAGGCGCTAAAAGACAAAAATACATCAAGCCATTGTTCAAACAGATTTCTTTTAAAAAAATGAGATTTTTTACAAGGTGATGATAGCTTGGCATTGTCGGCTGGCTGGCCTTTGACCCAGCAATGTCAAAGTCAATTTTGTTGGAGGTACCTAATATACGTAGGAGAATTCAAATCATTTTGTTTTCTAAAATGACACCCGGTTACAAAAAATCTGCAAAATTGGAATGAAACTAAGACATTATTTAATTAGAGAAGATTTTAATTGTGTTTATGAATGGGATAAGATATAGGTACGTCCACTTGTTTATTGAAAAAACATCTTGATGAAAAAAGGTCCCAAACTTAATAAAAACAATGTTTTATTATCAGGATGTTTGTTATTTTATATGTCAGCAGTCAACATAATAATTACAATTAGTGTTTCTAGTGAAAAACATTGATTTGGAAATTCTTTCAAAAATCAAATAATTGTCAGATTTTGAAACTTTCACAAATGAATGAAATTATTTAAATTTGCTTCTTTTTTTCTTTTTTTTTTTTATACGTTATCTCCCACCTACAAAATTTCATGAAATTTTGAGATATTAAATTTCAGTGTCGAAATTTTTTTATATTAGTTAAAAGCAGGACTGCTTGGAGAATGTAAATCATGATTATTTTTTTTCTTTCAAACTATTAATTTCCCAAAAATTTGCTCCAAATTGTAAAACAAAACATACAATAAAACTAAGACATTATTTAATTAGAAAAGGTTTTAATTTCTTTATGAATAAGATTTATTAAGGATACTATTCTCTTAAGAAAAATTTTTTTGATGAATAATGAATTTTTACAAGAATTGTTTTCATTTTCTTTTTATAATTATAATTTTTAATTATGTATAAATTGTTTAAAATTCTGCATTACTTTAATCCGATTAGGTGATATTTTTATTAAATGAAAATTATATTTACCAATCAAAAATTGAAAAGCTTAATACAAAGTATTTAGCAACAAGATTTTTTTTAATAATTTTTAATTTTTTTTTTTTTTCTTATTATGTAACCTGCCCTTGCTTAAAAGTATAAATTTAAAGTCAGCATTCTCTAAATTAGATGATAGGGAATATATTCCAACATTTTTAAGAATATCATGTACTTAAAAAATAAAATGTCATTTTCTTAATTTAGTTTCTTAGTTTTAACAGATAGTTTTCACAGAACAATAAAAAAAAATCTGTCAACACCTTCCAGAACTTAAGTGATTGACAGGTGATAAAAAAACACGTAAATCACCACTACTGTTTGTTTTTAAAATCTATTTCTCTGTTATTTTAAAGTAAATAGTATGTTTCAAATTGGATTAATTATACTTTAAATCAGCTAATATTCCTCAAATAATGTTTCAGAAAAGTATATTTTATTTTTGTAAGATTTTTAAAACCGAGAATTAACTTTTGTTTACAAATGTGTCAAAAATGGCTGAATTTAAATGATTTCTGAAAGCAAGCAAAAAGTTGATTCTAATCAACATAATTTTTATTTGAAATACATCAAAGTATTTTGCTTACTGGAAATAGTAAATTTAATCATTTAGCTTTCAAAACAGCTTCAAGAATGCTTTTTCATTTTTAAAACTTCATTTTAAACCTTAGGTATTGAAAATTTAATGGTAGTACCTATCCATTATCTTAAAATTTATTTTCTGATGAATAATGAATTTTTACAGGAATTGTTTTCTTTAAAAAAATCATTTAGAATAATTTATAAAGTTTTAAATCTCTTAAAATTCTGTATTAAGTTGTAGTGGTTCGATGATATTCATATTAAGTAAAAACTATATTAACTAATCATAAATGCTTAGGATTACAGCCAGAGATATTAGATAAAGAATTGGTCAGTATAAGTAGTACCCTACAACGTAACAACTACCCTGGGTACATGGCAGCAGCCCCAAAAAACTGGGATAGGTGGGTACAAGAGGAGGACAACAACACTCAGAAAACAGTCTGCCTGCCTTAAGTGAAGGCATTTTCTGAGAAAATACAAAGGATCTGCAGTCCATATAACATAAGGACAACCTTCAAAAGCTTGACGACACTTCGCAGATATCTCTCCCAACTAAGACCCCCATAGAGGACTAAAACTGTGTGTACGCTATCCCATGCAGCTGCAGAAAGAAATATAAAGGGGAGACAGGCCGCTCCCTTAAGGTAAGGCTTCAAGAACACCAGAAAGCTGTAACATGAGGGGAAGTGAAAAAATCAGGTGTGGCTGACCACATATGGAGAGAAAAGAGAGATCACTGCCCCCTGTGGGATCAGGTTGAAATCATAGACAAAGAACACCATTGGAAAATTTGTAGCTTTAAGGAATCAGCACATATGCTAGGCCACAAAAATCTCCTGAGCCGACCAAGCATAGAAATGTATACAATATGGGAACCAGTAATAAGGAGTGCCTGAGAAAAGCGATAACAAAAATTGCAATATGAGCTCTGGTAAAAACATACAATAATAACAGCAAAAAATTTCAATATGAGCACTGGTAAAAATGGTTGCTGAAGACATTAAGTTTATAATACTCAGAAATTCATACACAGATGTCCTCAAGGCACAGTGGATAAAGGCGTTGGTCAGATCCAGTGACAGGACCCAAAGAGTGTGAGTTCAATACTCGGTTAAGGCAGTGGAGAACTTAGATAGCGGAATTAACAGGAGATAACTGACATCCATTAAAACATGGCACGTGGAACTAGAACAGTCTACCCCAGTGAGCGAAATAAAGGGTTCAGGTCGACATTCCAACTACCTGAAGAAGGCCGGAGCATACAACATTGTAATAAAAATGGTGACAAAGATGAGGACAATAGTCCGAGTAATGTAAATAGTAGTTTCATTTATGTTTAAAGATAATTATTTTTAACCTTATTTACCCAATAAGTTACAAATATATTTTTATTCTATTGGTCTTTAGTATGCTAAGTAAACTTAGTATACTAATAGCTTTATTTAGTTTACCCAACAAGTTACAAATATATTGGTAAATTTGCATTGTAAACACCAAAATGCTCGATATTGAGAATGTACCATTCTGGTGTGAAATTGCCTGGTTATTTTGAAAATGACATTAAATTACCATTTTTGATTTATTGTCAATGGAATTTGGATCTCTTTCACATAGTCCAGCCACCATTACTGGCATTGTTTACATACGTTTGCCTCAAGTAGTAACACGCAAAAACTTATTTAGTTAACGTCCTTTTTATAGCTTTTTGTATTTTACTCATCTTGATTACTGTGCGATTTTCACAGATGTTATTTTAAAATGAAGTTTTAAATGAATAGTATTTTTTCTTTATTGTCCTTAAGAAATCTGCTTATAGCTAATGAAACAGAATCTCACCGTAAAACGTAATTTTTTAAGCTTTAAATTTAAGAAACTTTCATGCCACGCACACAAAACCTGCTGTTGAAAAAAAGGAAAATTTCTGTTATTTATTTTGCCGGCATGTAATTTTTATGTTAATTGTCGTATTTTACATTATTTTTGCACATTCATTTCAAACTTCACGCATTGTGCAGTAATCAAGACAAGTGAAGCTTTCGTACCACATGACGACTTGAGGCAAACATATGTAAACAAAGTCAGTAATGGCAGACGTTCTGTGTACGCAACGAGAAAGAAGTCGAATTTACATTGTCCATAACTTCTAGACGGTAATCGACCGCAATATTTTAATGTCATTTTCGAAATAACCAGGCAATTTCACACCAGAATGGTACATTCTCAATACCGAGGGCTTTTGGTGCTTACAATGAAAATTTACCAATATATTGGTTTCTATGATGCTAAGTAGAATTAATAATTTTTATATATATTTAATTTTCATATACAGGGTGTCCATAAAGTTTGTGTGCATTTTTAAAAATTTATAACTTTATTTGTATTTGCAATAGAAATAATTTGTAAAAAGGATTAGAAAGAAGTAAATCTATATTTTTTAAGGTTTCAGTGAAATTTTATTTAAGTTTCCACATGTCCTCCATCATTAGCAATACAAAGGGTAATATAATTTTGCAGTTCACGGAAAACATTTGCCAACTGATTTACAGTAATGCCTGAAATCACATTAGTTATTTTAGCTATATTTAAAACTAGGTACATTAAACTTTATAACATTTTTTACAGATTATTTATATCGCAAATACAAATAAAGTTATAAATTTTTTAAAGTGCACACCAACTTTATGGACACCCTGTATTTAATAGCAATATAAAAAAATTATTTAAATGGCTAAAAAATTGAAGGGATATTTTTCTCTATTGCATTTTGTTTTTTGTTTTTTTTTATATAAAATATTTAATTGCAGGAAATCAGAATTATTAAAAATTATCTTAATTTATTAAGCATAAGGGGTACTATAAAAAGGTACTATAAAAAGGAAAAAACTAGTTGAAATTACTTGTGAAAGATTATTACATTGATACCTGTCAGCTGAAACTGGTATCGTATATGTTTGTTTAAAAATGTTTTTGACTAATAAGTTTGTAATATATTTTTAAACCGTAAGCTTTTATGAAATTAAGTATATTTTTATATCAATAGGAATAAAAAACAAAAAAATACTAATAAGAAATAAATTTATTTTTACTGATTCCATTTCTCATCTGTTACACCAATTTTATGTCATAAAATATCTATATGGACTAAACCAGGTCCTTTTAATTATTTTAACAAACTTTATTAAAGAAAAGTAAGTGCTTCTATAAAAAAGGGAAAAAAAAATGATAATGAACCTACCTCACTTCTGTAGGCCTCCCAGGCCTGTCTTCATCCTCAACACTGCTACGGCCTTCTTTAAACAATTTAGCCCACTTGTAGACATATTTTTGGCTGAAACATGTGGCACCATACACAGTTGACATTCTCCTATGAATTTCAACTCATTTGCACCCTTCAGCAACCAAAAACTTGATAACTGACTGCTGTTCAATCCTGGAGCATGCTTCTTGGTTGGCCATCTTTGTTAATCGCCAAAACTCTGAAAGTTTTTTTTAATCTGCAAAAAAAATTAAATCCATGTGAAAAAGAAGTAAAACAAAAAAAAAAGAAAAAAAGAATAAGCTTCCATCTGTATTAGAAGTCCTTATACCGAAAAATTCACCTTATTTATTCAATGACCCTCGTACATAAATAATTCAACGTACTTTAACTTTTATTACTCATTGTGGAGTTCTGGGGGTGCAATAAGAAGCAAATTTGCTAGGAAGGCTTTCATTTTTGCCAAAAAAGTGACGTGTCTTCTCATATCTAAATATGAGAAGACATTAGCATTTGTTTGCTCCTTCTTTCACCTGACTCTTATTTATTTGTCTCGTGGATGAATAAAGTTATTATTTTCCTGTTTACAAGTAGACAAAATAATTCACCTTCTGAAAGGCTATCAGGTATATTGATGGTTACCAGTAGCTTCCATGAAATTAGTCAGGCATGGATGATAGTAGCTGCTAGTGGTCATCACCACTTTCCTCTATTTCACTAGCATGGTTATCATCTTCAACCACTTCCTCGTCAATATCCACTTGAATAAAGCCTTCAAAATCATCATTGGAGTCCTAATCAAAGAAAAACTTCTGAATAAAGGCTTTGCTGGATATTGATGCGAACATGTTTGTTTTCAAAAAATCACGAAAAAATGGGTTTAATCAATGTTACACTTCATGTAGAATTTAGAAGAATTCAAAATGGTGTCAGAAAGAGCAAGTTTAGCCTTCTTCCAAGGCAGTAGTAGGCGATTTCCAGCTTAAAATACCAGAATTAACAGTTGACAAGTGTTTATTTATAGCAACCATCTCAAGGTGACAGAATGCGCCTAGTTCAGTAAATGGAGAGAATTCTACAGCGACAATTTTTCACCTGCAGCGTGGTAATGGTTAAATTGATATAGAAAGACTTATTGATACATTACTCTTTTCTGCTACCAATGCCATAACAAATTCTAAACATTTCCAAACATCATGCATAATTACTTGTAATCTTGTATAAATAAGTTTGGAATATAATTTCCTTCATTCTACAAGCCTTAATGGAACTTACAATGAAGAATTCATTTTTATATCAGCAACAGAAGTATAAAAAATAAAACAATAATCAAAATATTGAAATGATAATTTATTGATTTCATTTATAATTTTTATTACTTGTTTTTACTTATTTGATATTCTATAATATTTAATTGAACTCAATTTTAAGGTAATTCAGAATTGTCAAATTATTTCCTATTTGCTCTTCCATACAAAAAATAATCTAACTGGTGTAAAAATAAAAATTAAAAAAAAATAATTTCCCCAGTTGAAAATTGTATTAAACTTTAAAAATTTATTTTTCATTTTCCTTTTTTTTTTCTTTTTCTTTTTTTCTTTCAGCTGAAAAAAAACACTTTCATGAATTTGGACATCTTTTGCTGACCTCCAACAGAAGATATGGAAAAGTACTCACTCTCTTCTTTTTCCCAAAAGTCTAATTCGTGGCAAGAGCATTCTGGACAGAAACAATGTTCTTGTGAAGTGTGTGGCTGTTCTTTTTCAAGAAAAGGATATTTGGTGGAGCATATGAGAAAACATACTGGAGAAAAACCATATTCTTGTGAAGTGTGTGGCTATTCTTTTACAAGGGAGGTATATTTAGTGGCACATATACGAGCACACACAGGTGAGAAACCATATTCTTGTGAAATGTGTAGCTATTCTTTTTCAAGGAAGTCAAATTTACTGGAACATACACGAACACACACTGGTGAGAAACCATATTCTTGTCAAATCTGTGGCACTTCCTTTTCATTGAGGTCACATTTGAGACGACATATTCCAACACACACGGGAGAGAAACCATATATTTGCGAAGTATGTGGCTCTTCCTTTTCATTGAATTGTAGTTATGTGACACACATGCAAAAACATACTGGAGAGAAACCATATTCTTGTGAAGTGTGTGGCTATTCTTTTTCAGTGAAGTCAGTTTTGGTGAGGCATATGCGAATACATACAGGAGAAAAACCATATTCTTGTGAAATATGTGGGACTTCATTTTTATTGAATTCAGATTTGCTAAGGCATGTACGTACACATACAGGAGAAAAGCCATATTTTTGTGAAATATGTGGGACTTCCTTTTCATTGAATTCCGATCTGCTGAGGCATGTGCGTACACATACTGGAGAAAAACCATTTTCTTGTGAAGTGTGTGGCTTTTCTTTTGCAAGGAAGACACATTTGGTGAGGCATATACAAACACATACAGGAAAAAAAGCATATTCTTGTGAAGAGTGTGGCTATTCCTTTTCAAGGAAATCACATTTGATGGGGCATATGAAAATACACACTGGGGAGAAATTATAGTCTTGTGAAGGGTGTGATTCTTTGTCATTGAAAAGTTAAATTCAAGCCAACATATTCAAACAAACACTGGAGAGAAACCAGCTAATTGTGACATTTATTGCATTTTCTGTTTATGTATGTCATTTAGTTATGTATATATCAATCCATATTGGAAAGAAACAATATTCTTGGGAAATTTGTCTCTCTTGAAGAACATTATTTCAAATGTGTGGCTGTTCGTTTTACCAGAAATGTGTAAACTGACAATAGGAAGAAATTATGGCAAATATGGATAAACATGCCTGCAATAATAGTTTTTCCCATGACATCACTTGTTTAACATCCTTCACTCTTCAGCAGTGAAAGACTTATTGATACATTGCAGAAAGAATGAACAAAAAAGAAACAAAGAAAAGAAAAAAAGAAACAAAGAAAAAACAAAAACAAACAAACAAGAAAAAAAACAAAGAAAAAAAAAGTAAAATAAAAATATGAAAAATGAATTTTTTAAAGTTTAATACAATTTTCAACAGGGGAAATTATTTTTTTTTTAATTTTTATTTTTACACCAGTTAGATTATTTTTTGTATGGAAGATCAAATAGGAAATAATTTGACAATTCTGAATTACCTTAAAATTGAGTTCAATTAAATATTGTAGGATATCAAATAAGTAAAAACAAGTAATAAAAATATAAATGAAATCAATAAATTATCATTTCAATATTTTGATCATTGTTTTATTTTTTATACTTCTGTTGCTGATATAAAAATGAATTCTTCATTGTAAGTTCCATTAAGGCTTGTAGAATAAAGGAAATTATATTCCAAACTTATTTATACAAGATTACAAGTAATTATGCATGATGTTTGGAAATGTTTAGAATTTGTTATGGCATTGGTAGCAGAAAAGAGCAAAAATGCTGAAGAGTCTCATTTTAAAAAGTGATGATTAGTATTGTAATAAATTCTAAGCATAAGATGAGAGTGTACTTATACATTTTCTTTTGTTCTTGAGAATTTACACCAAAAATATTAATCACTATTTGTTTATTTACAAGAATAATTTTATATTTACAACAATCTAAAAAATAATACAATTAAAACAAATGTAATTTTTATCATTTACCAATTTATAAAGAAATAAATATGAAAACCAGTTTTTATTCATAAATTTATAAACATTTACATATTATAAAAATATTTGAACCAACTATAAGGAAATCCTTATTATTTACCATTTTATAAAGTTTGAATCAATCGTCAATGTTTTGCCAATTTCAATAAACAATCCAATAAATAGTGTTTACTATTTTGTTGTCAGTTCTCAAGAACAAAGAAAATGTATAAATTCATTTTCATATGTTTAGATTTTATTCCAATTCTAATCATTGCTTTTTAAAACAATAAACATTGCTGAGAAGTGAAGGTAATTAAAATGGAAAACCCATCCCTTTGTCACTTTTTTTTGTTTATATTTCTTAGATGAGGTATTGTCACTATTTACATTGTTTGGACTATTGTCCTCATCTTTATTGTCATCTCCATGGCGTTTCGGACATTATACACTCAGACCTTCTTCAGATGTTATATGTTGGAATTTTATATTTACAACATTCCAAAAACTATTAGAACTAATGCAATTCAGTCTTTATCATTTACCAATTTATAAAGAAATAAATATGAAAACAATTTTTTTATTCATAAATTTATAAACATTTACTAAATTATTAAAATTGCTGAAGCAACTATAAGGGAAATCCTTATTATTTACCATTTTATGAAGTTTGAATCAATTAGCCACTGTTTTGCCAACCATTTCAATAAACATAATAAATAGTGTAAATAAACAGTGTTTATTATTTTTGTTGTCAATTCTCAAGAACAGTGAAAATGTATAAATTCACTTTCATATGTTTGGTTTTTATTCCAATTGTTTGGTTTAGTGAGAGGAGTCACCATGGCAGGTTTTAAGAAGCAATGATTAGAATTGGAGTAAAGCCTGTTTAGTTTTTATTCCAATTCTAATCATTGCTTACTTTGGGGAGAGAAGTCACCATTTTCTTCACATCAGGTTTTAAGAAGCAATGATTAGAATTGGAGTAAAGCCTGTTTAGTTTTTATTCCAATTCTAATCATTGCTTAGTTTGGGGAGAGAAGTCACCATTTTCTTCACATCAGGTTTTAAGAAGCAATGACTAGAATTGGAGTAAAGCCTGTTTAGTTTTTATTCCAATTCTAATCATTGTTTAGTTTGGGGAGAGAAGTCACCATTTTCTTCACATCAGGTTTTAAGAAGCAATGATTAGAATTGTAGTAAAGCCTGTTTAGTTTTTATTCCAATTCTAATCATTGCTTACTTTGGGGAGAGAAGTCACCATTTTCTACACATCAGGTTTTAAGAAGCAATGATTAGAATTGTAGTAAAGCCTGTTTAGTTTTTATTCCAATTCTAATCATTGCTTAGTTTGGGGAGAGAAGTCACCATTTTCTTCACATCAGGTTTTAAGAAGCAATGATTAGAATTGGAGTAAAGCCTGTTTAGTTTTTATTCCAATTCTAATCATTGTTTAGTTTGGGGAGAGAAGTCACCATTTTCTTCACATCAGGTTTTAAGAAGCAATGATTAGAATTGTAGTAAAGCCTGTTTAGTTTTTATTCCAATTCTAATCATTGCTTACTTTGGGGAGAGAAGTCACCATTTTCTACACATCAGGTTTTAAGAAGCAATGATTAGAATTGGAGTAAAGCCTGTTTAGTTTTTATTCCAATTCTAATCATTGCTTAGTTTGGGGAGAGAAGTCACCATTTTCTTCACATCAGGTTTTAAGAAGTAATGATTAGAATTGTAGTAAAGCCTGTTTAGTTTTTATTCCAATTCTAATCATTGCTTAGTTTGGGGAGAGAAGTCACCATTTTCTTCACATCAGGTTTTAAGAAGCAATGATTAGAATTGGAGTAAAGCCTGTTTAGTTTTTATTCCAATTCTAATCATTGCTTAGTTTGGGGAGAGAAGTCACCATTTTCTACACATCAGGTTTTAAGAAGCAATGATTAGAATTGGAGTAAAGCCTGTTTAGTTTTTATTCCAATTCTAATCATTGCTTAGTTTGGGGAGAGAAGTCACCATTTTCTACACATCAGGTTTTAAGAAGCAATGATTAGAATTGGAGTAAAGCCTGTTTAGTTTTTATTCCAATTCTAATCATTGCTTAGTTTGGGGAGAGAAGTCACCATTTTCTTCACATCAGGTTTTAAGAAGCAATGATTAGAATTGGAGTAAAGCCTGTTTAGTTTTACTTCCAATTCTAATTATTGCTTAGTTTGGGGAGAGAAGTCACCATTTTCTACACATCAGGTTTTAAGAAGCAATGATTAGAATTGGAGTAAAGCCTGTTTAGTTTTTATTCCAATTTTAATCATTGCTTAGTTTGGGGAGAGAAGTCACCATTTTCTACACATCAGGTTTTAAGAAGCAATGATTAGAATTGTAGTAAAGCCTGTTTAGTTTTTATTCCAATTCTAATCATTGCTTAGTTTGGGGAGAGAAGTCACCATTTTCTTCACATCAGGTTTTAAGAAGCAATGATTAGAATTGGAGTAAAGCCTGTTTAGTTTTTATTCCAATTCTAATCATTGCTTAGTTTGGGGAGAGAAGTCACCATTTTCTTCACATCAGGTTTTAAGAAGCAATGATTAGAATTGGAGTAAAGCCTGTTTAGTTTTTATTGCAATTCTAATCATTGCTTAGTTTTGGGAGAGAAGTCACCATTTTCTTCACATCAGGTTTTAAGAAGCAATGATTAGAATTGGAGTAAAGCCTGTTTAGTTTTTATTCCAA
Source organism: Acanthosepion esculentum (assembly GCA_964036315.1). NCBI lineage: Eukaryota > Metazoa > Mollusca > Cephalopoda > Sepiida > Sepiidae > Acanthosepion > Acanthosepion esculentum. Next base: position 7,640,211 of record OZ038479.1, read on the forward strand.
TTCTAATCATTGCTTAGATTGGTGAGAGAAGTCACCATTTTCTTCACATCAGGTTTTAAGAAGCAATGATTAGAATTGGAGTAAAGCCTGTTTAGTTTTTATTCCAATTCTAATCATTGCTTAGTTTGGGGAGAGAAGTCACCATTTTCTACACATCAGGTTTTAAGAAGCAATGATTAGAATTGGAGTAAAGCCTGTTTAGTTTTTATTCCAATTCTAATCATTGCTTAGTTTGGGGAGAGAAGTCACCATTTTCTTCACATCAGGTTTTAAGAAGCAATGATTAGAATTGGAGTAAAGCCTGTTTAGTTTTTATTCCAATTCTAATCATTGCTTAGTTTGGGGAGAGAAGTCACCATTTTCTTCACATCAGGTTTTAAGAAGCAATGATTAGAATTGGAGTAAAGCCTGTTTAGTTTTTATTCCAATTCTAATCATTGCTTACTTTGGGGAGAGAAGTCACCATTTTCTACACATCAGGTTTTAAGAAGCAATGATTAGAATTGGAGTAAAGCCTGTTTAGTTTTTATTCCAATTCTAATCATTGCTTAGTTTGGGGAGAGAAGTCACCATTTTCTTCACATCAGGTTTTAAGAAGCAATGATTAGAATTGGAGTAAAGCCTGTTTAGTTTTTATTCCAATTCTAATCATTGCTTAGTTTGGGGAGAGAAGTCACCATTTTCTTCACATCAGGTTTTAAGAAGCAATGATTAGAATTGGAGTAAAGCCTGTTTAGTTTTTATTCCAATTCTAATCATTGCTTAGTTTGGGGAGAGAAGTCACCATTTTCTACACATCAGGTTTTAAGAAGCAATGATTAGAATTGGAGTAAAGCCTGTTTAGTTTTTATTCCAATTCTAATCATGGCTTAGTTTGGGGAGAGAAGTCACCATTTTCTTCACATCAGGTTTTAAGAAACAATGATTAGAATTGGAGTAAAGCCTGTTTAGTTTTTATTCCAATTCTAATCATTGCTTACTTTGGGGAGAGAAGTCACCATTTTCTACACATCAGGTTTTAAGAAGCAATGATTAGAATTGGAGTAAAGCCTGTTTAGTTTTTATTCCAATTCTAATCATTGCTTACTTTGGGGAGAGAAGTCACGATTTTCTACACATCAGGTTTTAAGAAGCAATGATTAGAATTGTAGTAAAGCCTGTTTAGTTTTTATTCCAATTCTAATCATTGCTTAGTTTGGGGAGAGAAGTCACCATTTTCTACACATCAGGTTTTAAGAAGCAATGATTAGAATTGGAGTAAAGCCTGTTTAGTTTTTATTCCAATTCTAATCATTGCTTCGTTTGGGGAGAGAAGTCACCATTTTCTACACATCAGGTTTTAAGAAGCAATGATTAGAATTGGAGTAAAGCCTGTTTAGTTTTTATTCCAATTCTAATCATTGCTTAGTTTGGGGAGAGAAGTCACCATTTTCTACACATCAGGTTTTAAGAAGCAATGATTAGAATTGGAGTAAAGCCTGTTTAGTTTTTATTCCAATTCTAATCATTGCTTAGTTTGGGGAGAGAAGTCACCATTTTCTTCACATCAGGTTTTAAGAAGCAATGATTAGAATTGGAGTAAAGCCTGTTTAGTTTTTATTCCTATTCTAATCATTGCTTAGTTTGGGGAGAGAAGTCACCATTTTCTACACATCAGGTTTTAAGAAGCAATGATTAGAATTGGAGTAAAGCCTGTTTAGTTTTTATTCCAATTCTAATCATTGCTTAGTTTGGGGAGAGAAGTCACCATTTTCTTCACATCAGGTTTTAAGAAGCAATGATTAGAATTGGAGTAAAGCCTGTTTAGTTTTTATTCCAATTCTAATCATTGCTCAGTTTGGGGAGAGAAGTCACCATTTTCTTCACATCAGGTTTTAAGAAGCAATGATTAGAATTGGAGTAAAGCCTGTTTAGTTTTTATTCCAATTCTAATCATTGCTTACTTTGGGGAGAGAAGTCACCATTTTCTACACATCAGGTTTTAAGAAGCAATGATTAGAATTGGAGTAGAGCCTGTTTAGTTTTTATTCCAATTCTAATCATTGCTTCGTTTGGGGAGAGAAGTCACCATTTTCTACACATCAGGTTTTAAGAAGCAATGATTAGAATTGGAGTAAAGCCTGTTTAGTTTTTATTCCAATTCTAATCATTGCTTAGTTTGGGGAGAGAAGTCACCATTTTCTACACATCAGGTTTTAAGAAGCAATGATTAGAATTGGAGTAAAGCCTGTTTAGTTTTTATTCCAATTCTAATCATTGCTTAGTTTGGGGAGAGAAGTCACCATTTTCTTCACATCAGGTTTTAAGAAGCAATGATTAGAATTGGAGTAAAGCCTGTTTAGTTTTTATTCCAATTCTAATCATTGCTTAGTTTGGGGAGAGAAGTCACCATTTTCTTCACATCAGGTTTTAAGAAGCAATGATTAGAATTGGAGTAAAGCCTGTTTAGTTTTTATTCCAATTCTAATCATTGCTCAGTTTGGGGAGAGAAGTCACCATTTTCTTCACATCAGGTTTTAAGAAGCAATGATTAGAATTGTAGTAAAGCCTGTTTAGTTTTTATTCCAATTCTAATCATTGCTTAGTTTGGGGAGAGAAGTCACCATTTTCTACACATCAGGTTTTAAGAAGCAATGATTAGAATTGGAGTAGAGCCTGTTTAGTTTTTATTCCAATTCTAATCATTGCTTACTTTGGGGAGAGAAGTCACCATTTTTTACACATCAGGTTTTAAGAAGCAATGATTAGAATTGGAGTAAAGCCTGTTTAGTTTTTATTCCAATTCTAATCATTGCTTAGTTTGGGGAGAGAAGTCACCATTTTCTACACATCAGGTTTTAAGAAGCAATGATTAGAATTGGAGTAAAGCCTGTTTAGTTTTTATTCCAATTCTAATCATTGCTTAGTTTGGGGAGAGAAGTCACCATTTTCTTCACATCAGGTTTTAAGAAGCAATGATTAGAATTGGAGTAAAGCCTGTTTAGTTTTTATTCCAATTCTAATCATTGCTTAGTTTGGGGAGAGAAGTCACCATTTTCTTCACATCAGGTTTTAAGAAGCAATGATTAGAATTGGAGTAAAGTCTGTTTAGTTTTTATTCCAATTCTAATCATTGCTTAGTTTGGGGAGAGAAGTCACCATTTTCTTCACATCAGGTTTTAAGAAGCAATGACTAGAATTGGAGTAAAGCCTGTTTAGTTTTTATTCCAATTCTAATCATTGCTTAGTTTGGGGAGAGAAGTCACCATTTTCTTCACATCAGGTTTTAAGAAGCAATGATTAGAATTGTAGTAAAGCCTGTTTAGTTTTTATTCCAATTCTAATCATTGCTTAGTTTGGGGAGAGAAGTCACCATTTTCTTCACATCAGGTTTTAAGAAGCAATGATTAGAATTGGAGTAAAGCCTGTTTAGTTTTTATTCCAATTCTAATCATTGCTTAGTTTGGGGAGAGAAGTCACCATTTTCTACACATCAGGTTTTAAGAAGCAATGATTAGAATTGGAGTAAAGCCTGTTTAGTTTTTATTCCAATTCTAATCATTGCTTAGTTTTGGGAGAGAAGTCACCATTTTCTTCACATCAGGTTTTAAGAAGCAATGATTAGAATTGGAGTAAAGCCTGTTTAGTTTTTATTCCAATTCTAATCATTGCTTAGTTTGGGGAGAGAAGTCACCATTTTCTTCACATCAGGTTTTAAGAAGCAATGATTAGAATTGGAGTAAAGCCTGTTTAGTTTTTATTCCAATTCTAATCATTGCTTACTTTGGGGAGAGAAGTCACCATTTTCTACACATCAGGTTTTAAGAAGCAATGATTAGAATTGGAGTAAAGCCTGTTTAGTTTTTATTCCAATTCTAATCATTGCTTAGTTTGGGGAGAGAAGTCACCATTTTCTTCACATCAGGTTTTAAGAAGCAATGATTAGAATTGGAGTAAAGCCTGTTTAGTTTTTATTCCAATTCTAATCATTGCTTACTTTGGGGAGAGAAGTCACCATTTTCTACACATCAGGTTTTAAGAAGCAATGATTAGAATTGGAGTAAAGCCTGTTTAGTTTTTATTCCAATTCTAATCATTGCTTACTTTGGGGAGAGAAGTCACCATTTTCTACACATCAGGTTTTAAGAAGCAATGATTAGAATTGGAGTAAAGCCTGTTTAGTTTTTATTCCAATTCTAATCATTGCTTAGTTTGGGGAGAGAAGTCACCATTTTCTTCACATCAGGTTTTAAGAAGCAATGATTAGAATTGGAGTAAAGCCTGTTTAGTTTTTATTCCAATTCTAATCATTGCTTAGTTTGGGGAGAGAAGTCACCATTTTCTACACATCAGGTTTTAAGAAGCAATGATTAGAATTGGAGTAAAGCCTGTTTAGTTTTTATTCCAATTCTAATCATTGCTTACTTTGGGGAGAGAAGTCACCATTTTCTACACATCAGGTTTTAAGAAGCAATGATTAGAATTGGAGTAAAGCCTGTTTAGTTTTTATTCCAATTCTAATCATTGCTTAGTTTGGGGAGAGAAGTCACCATTTTCTTCACATCAGGTTTTAAGAAGCAATGATTAGAATTGGAGTAAAGCCTGTTTAGTTTTTATTCCAATTCTAATCATTGCTTACTTTGGGGAGAGAAGTCACCATTTTCTACACATCAGGTTTTAAGAAGCAATGATTAGAATTGGAGTAAAGCCTGTTTAGTTTTTATTCCAATTCTAATCATTGCTTAGTTTGGGGAGAGAAGTCACCATTTTCTTCACATCAGGTTTTAAGAAGCAATGATTAGAATTGGAGTAAAGCCTGTTTAGTTTTTATTCCAATTCTAATCATTGCTTACTTTGGGGAGAGAAGTCACCATTTTCTACACATCAGGTTTTAAGAAGCAATGATTAGAATTGGAGTAAAGCCTGTTTAGTTTTTATTCCAATTCTAATCATTGCTTAGTTTGGGGAGAGAAGTCACCATTTTCTTCACATCAGGTTTTAAGAAGCAATGATTAGAATTGGAGTAAAGCCTGTTTAGTTTTTATTCCAATTCTAATCATTGCTTACTTTGGGGAGAGAAGTCACCATTTTCTACACATCAGGTTTTAAGAAGCAATGATTAGAATTGGAGTAAAGCCTGTTTAGTTTTTATTCCAATTCTAATCATTGCTTAGTTTGGGGAGAGAAGTCACCATTTTCTTCACATCAGGTTTTAAGAAGCAATGATTAGAATTGGAGTAAAGCCTGTTTAGTTTTTATTCCAATTCTAATCATTGCTTACTTTGGGGAGAGAAGTCACCATTTTCTACACATCAGGTTTTAAGAAGCAATGATTAGAATTGGAGTAAAGCCTGTTTAGTTTTTATTCCAATTCTAATCATTGCTTACTTTGGGGAGAGAAGTCACCATTTTCTACACATCAGGTTTTAAGAAGCAATGATTAGAATTGGAGTAAAGCCTGTTTAGTTTTTATTCCAATTCTAATCATTGCTTAGTTTGGGGAGAGAAGTCACCATTTTCTTCACATCAGGTTTTAAGAAGCAATGATTAGAATTGGAGTAAAGCCTGTTTAGTTTTTATTCCAATTCTAATCATTGCTTACTTTGGGGAGAGAAGTCACCATTTTCTACACATCAGGTTTTAAGAAGCAATGATTAGAATTGGAGTAAAGCCTGTTTAGTTTTTATTCCAATTCTAATCATTGCTTAGTTTGGGGAGAGAAGTCACCATTTTCTTCACATCAGGTTTTAAGAAGCAATGATTAGAATTGGAGTAAAGCCTGTTTAGTTTTTATTCCAATTCTAATCATTGCTTAGTTTGGGGAGAGAAGTCACCATTTTCTTCACATCAGGTTTTAAGAAGCAATGATTAGAATTGGAGTAAAGCCTGTTTAGTTTTTATTCCAATTCTAATCATTGCTTAGTTTGGGGAGAGAAGTCACCATTTTCTTCACATCAGGTTTTAAGAAGCAATGATTAGAATTGGAGTAAAGCCTGTTTAGTTTTTATTCCAATTCTAATCATTGTTTAGTTTGGGGAGAGAAGTCACCATTTTCTTCACATCAGGTTTTAAGAAGCAATGATTAGAATTGTAGTAAAGCCTGTTTAGTTTTTATTCCAATTCTAATCATTGCTTACTTTGGGGAGAGAAGTCACCATTTTCTACACATCAGGTTTTAAGAAGCAATGATTAGAATTGGAGTAAAGCCTGTTTAGTTTTTATTCCAATTCTAATCATTGCTTAGTTTGGGGAGAGAAGTCACCATTTTCTTCACATCAGGTTTTAAGAAGTAATGATTAGAATTGTAGTAAAGCCTGTTTAGTTTTTATTCCAATTCTAATCATTGCTTACTTTGGGGAGAGAAGTCACCATTTTCTACACATCAGGTTTTAAGAAGCAATGATTAGAATTGGAGTAAAGCCTGTTTAGTTTTTATTCCAATTCTAATCATTGCTTAGTTTGGGGAGAGAAGTCACCATTTTCTTCACATCAGGTTTTAAGAAGCAATGATTAGAATTGTAGTAAAGCCTGTTTAGTTTTTATTCCAATTCTAATCATTGCTTAGTTTGGGGAGAGAAGTCACCATTTTCTTCACATCAGGTTTTAAGAAGCAATGATTAGAATTGGAGTAAAGCCTGTTTAGTTTTACTTCCAATTCTAATTATTGCTTAGTTTGGGGAGAGAAGTCACCATTTTCTACACATCAGGTTTTAAGAAGCAATGATTAGAATTGGAGTAAAGCCTGTTTAGTTTTTATTCCAATTCTAATCATTGCTTAGTTTGGGGAGAGAAGTCACCATTTTCTTCACATCAGGTTTTAAGAAGCAATGATTAGAATTGGAGTAAAGCCTGTTTAGTTTTTATTGCAATTCTAATCATTGCTTAGTTTTGGGAGAGAAGTCACCATTTTCTTCACATCAGGTTTTAAGAAGCAATGATTAGAATTGGAGTAAAGCCTGTTTAGTTTTTATTCCAATAATAATCATTGCTTAGATTGGTGAGAGAAGTCACCATTTTCTTCACATCAGGTTTTAAGAAGCAATGATTAGAATTGGAGTAAAGCCTGTTTAGTTTTTATTCCAATTCTAATCATTGCTTAGTTTGGGGAGAGAAGTCACCATTTTCTACACATCAGGTTTTAAGAAGCAATGATTAGAATTGGAGTAAAGCCTGTTTAGTTTTTATTCCAATTCTAATCATTGCTTACTTTGGGGAGAGAAGTCACCATTTTCTTCACATCAGGTTTTAAGAAGCAATGATTAGAATTGGAGTAAAGCCTGTTTAGTTTTTATTCCAATAATAATCATTGCTTAGATTGGTGAGAGAAGTCACCATTTTCTTCACATCAGGTTTTAAGAAGCAATGATTAGAATTGGAGTAAAGCCTGTTTAGTTTTTATTCCAATTCTAATCATTGCTTAGTTTGGGGAGAGAAGTCACCATTTTCTACACATCAGGTTTTAAGAAGCAATGATTAGAATTGGAGTAAAGCCTGTTTAGTTTTTATTCCAATTCTAATCATTGCTTAGTTTGGGGAGAGAAGTCACCATTTTCTTCACATCAGGTTTTAAGAAGCAATGATTAGAATTGGAGTAAAGCCTGTTTAGTTTTTATTCCAATTCTAATCATTGCTTACTTTGGGGAGAGAAGTCACCATTTTCTACACATCAGGTTTTAAGAAGCAATGATTAGAATTGGAGTAAAGCCTGTTTAGTTTTTATTCCAATTCTAATCATTGCTTAGTTTGGGGAGAGAAGTCACCATTTTCTTCACATCAGGTTTTAAGAAGCAATGATTAGAATTGGAGTAAAGCCTGTTTAGTTTTTATTCCAATTCTAATCATTGCTCAGTTTGGGGAGAGAAGTCACCATTTTCTTCACATCAGGTTTTAAGAAGCAATGATTAGAATTGTAGTAAAGCCTGTTTAGTTTTTATTCCAATTCTAATCATTGCTTAGTTTGGGGAGAGATGTCACCATTTTCTTCACATCAGGTTTTAAAAAGCAATGATTAGAATTGGAGTAAAGCCTGTTAAGTTTTTATTCCAATTCTAATCATTGCTTAGTTTAGGGAGAGAAGTCACCATTTTCTACACATCAGGTTTTAAGAAGCAATGATTAGAATTGTAGTAAAGCCTGTTTAGTTTTTATTCCAATTCTAATCATGGCTTAGTTTGGGGAGAGAAGTCACCATTTTCTTCACATCAGGTTTTAAGAAACAATGATTAGAATTGGAGTAAAGCCTGTTTAGTTTTTATTCCAATTCTAATCATTGCTTACTTTGGGGAGAGAAGTCACCATTTTCTACACATCAGGTTTTAAGAAGCAATGATTAGAATTGGAGTAAAGCCTGTTTAGTTTTTATTCCAATTCTAATCATTGCTTACTTTGGGGAGAGAAGTCACGATTTTCTACACATCAGGTTTTAAGAAGCAATGATTAGAATTGTAGTAAAGCCTGTTTAGTTTTTATTCCAATTCTAATCATTGCTTAGTTTGGGGAGAGAAGTCACCATTTTCTACACATCAGGTTTTAAGAAGCAATGATTAGAATTGGAGTAAAGCCTGTTTAGTTTTTATTCCAATTCTAATCATTGCTTCGTTTGGGGAGAGAAGTCACCATTTTCTACACATCAGGTTTTAAGAAGCAATGATTAGAATTGGAGTAAAGCCTGTTTAGTTTTTATTCCAATTCTAATCATTGCTTAGTTTGGGGAGAGAAGTCACCATTTTCTACACATCAGGTTTTAAGAAGCAATGATTAGAATTGGAGTAAAGCCTGTTTAGTTTTTATTCCAATTCTAATCATTGCTTAGTTTGGGGAGAGAAGTCACCATTTTCTTCACATCAGGTTTTAAGAAGCAATGATTAGAATTGGAGTAAAGCCTGTTTAGTTTTTATTCCTATTCTAATCATTGCTTAGTTTGGGGAGAGAAGTCACCATTTTCTACACATCAGGTTTTAAGAAGCAATGATTAGAATTGGAGTAAAGCCTGTTTAGTTTTTATTCCAATTCTAATCATTGCTTAGTTTGGGGAGAGAAGTCACCATTTTCTTCACATCAGGTTTTAAGAAGCAATGATTAGAATTGGAGTAAAGCCTGTTTAGTTTTTATTCCAATTCTAATCATTGCTCAGTTTGGGGAGAGAAGTCACCATTTTCTTCACATCAGGTTTTAAGAAGCAATGATTAGAATTGTAGTAAAGCCTGTTTAGTTTTTATTCCAATTCTAATCATTGCTTCGTTTGGGGAGAGAAGTCACCATTTTCTACACATCAGGTTTTAAGAAGCAATGATTAGAATTGGAGTAAAGCCTGTTTAGTTTTTATTCCAATTCTAATCATTGCTTAGTTTGGGGAGAGAAGTCACCATTTTCTACACATCAGGTTTTAAGAAGCAATGATTAGAATTGGAGTAAAGCCTGTTTAGTTTTTATTCCAATTCTAATCATTGCTTAGTTTGGGGAGAGAAGTCACCATTTTCTTCACATCAGGTTTCAAGAAGCAATGATTAGAATTGGAGTAAAGCCTGTTTAGTTTTTATTCCAATTCTAATCATTGCTTAGTTTGGGGAGAGAAGTCACCATTTTCTTCACATCAGATTTTAAGAAGCAATGATTAGAATTGGAGTAAAGCCTGTTTAGTTTTTATTCCAATTCTAATCATTGCTTAGTTTGGGGAGAGAAGTCACCATTTCTACACATCAGGTTTTAAGAAGCAATGATTAGAATTGGAGTAGAGCCTGTTTAGTTTTTATTCCAATTCTAATCATTGCTTACTTTGGGGAGAGAAGTCACCATTTTTTACACATCAGGTTTTAAGAAGCAATGATTAGAATTGGAGTAAAGCCTGTTTAGTTTTTATTCCAATTCTAATCATTGCTTAGTTTGGGGAGAGAAGTCACCATTTTCTACACATCAGGTTTTAAGAAGCAATGATTAGAATTGGAGTAAAGCCTGTTTAGTTTTTATTCCAATTCTAATCATTGCTTAGTTTGGGGAGAGAAGTCACCATTTTCTTCACATCAGGTTTTAAGAAGCAATGATTAGAATTGGAGTAAAGCCTGTTTAGTTTTTATTCCAATTCTAATCATTGCTTAGTTTGGGGAGAGAAGTCACCATTTTCTTCACATCAGGTTTTAAGAAGCAATGATTAGAATTGGAGTAAAGTCTGTTTAGTTTTTATTCCAATTCTAATCATTGCTTAGTTTGGGGAGAGAAGTCACCATTTTCTTCACATCAGGTTTTAAGAAGCAATGACTAGAATTGGAGTAAAGCCTGTTTAGTTTTTATTCCAATTCTAATCATTGCTTAGTTTGGGGAGAGAAGTCACCATTTTCTTCACATCAGGTTTTAAGAAGCAATGATTAGAATTGTAGTAAAGCCTGTTTAGTTTTTATTCCAATTCTAATCATTGCTTAGTTTGGGGAGAGAAGTCACCATTTTCTTCACATCAGGTTTTAAGAAGCAATGATTAGAATTGGAGTAAAGCCTGTTTAGTTTTTATTCCAATTCTAATCATTGCTTAGTTTGGGGAGAGAAGTCACCATTTTCTACACATCAGGTTTTAAGAAGCAATGATTAGAATTGGAGTAAAGCCTGTTTAGTTTTTATTCCAATTCTAATCATTGCTTAGTTTTGGGAGAGAAGTCACCATTTTCTTCACATCAGGTTTTAAGAAGCAATGATTAGAATTGGAGTAAAGCCTGTTTAGTTTTTATTCCAATTCTAATCATTGCTTAGTTTGGGGAGAGAAGTCACCATTTTCTTCACATCAGGTTTTAAGAAGCAATGATTAGAATTGGAGTAAAGCCTGTTTAGTTTTTATTCCAATTCTAATCATTGCTTACTTTGGGGAGAGAAGTCACCATTTTCTACACATCAGGTTTTAAGAAGCAATGATTAGAATTGGAGTAAAGCCTGTTTAGTTTTTATTCCAATTCTAATCATTGCTTAGTTTGGGGAGAGAAGTCACCATTTTCTTCACATCAGGTTTTAAGAAGCAATGATTAGAATTGGAGTAAAGCCTGTTTAGTTTTTATTCCAATTCTAATCATTGCTTACTTTGGGGAGAGAAGTCACCATTTTCTACACATCAGGTTTTAAGAAGCAATGATTAGAATTGGAGTAAAGCCTGTTTAGTTTTTATTCCAATTCTAATCATTGCTTACTTTGGGGAGAGAAGTCACCATTTTCTACACATCAGGTTTTAAGAAGCAATGATTAGAATTGGAGTAAAGCCTGTTTAGTTTTTATTCCAATTCTAATCATTGCTTAGTTTGGGGAGAGAAGTCACCATTTTCTTCACATCAGGTTTTAAGAAGCAATGATTAGAATTGGAGTAAAGCCTGTTTAGTTTTTATTCCAATTCTAATCATTGCTTAGTTTGGGGAGAGAAGTCACCATTTTCTACACATCAGGTTTTAAGAAGCAATGATTAGAATTGGAGTAAAGCCTGTTTAGTTTTTATTCCAATTCTAATCATTGCTTAGTTTGGGGAGAGAAGTCACCATTTTCTTCACATCAGGTTTTAAGAAGCAATGATTAGAATTGGAGTAAAGCCTGTTTAGTTTTTATTCCAATTCTAATCATTGCTTACTTTGGGGAGAGAAGTCACCATTTTCTACACATCAGGTTTTAAGAAGCAATGATTAGAATTGGAGTAAAGCCTGTTTAGTTTTTATTCCAATTCTAATCATTGCTTAGTTTGGGGAGAGAAGTCACCATTTTCTTCACATCAGGTTTTAAGAAGCAATGATTAGAATTGGAGTAAAGCCTGTTTAGTTTTTATTCCAATTCTAATCATTGCTTACTTTGGGGAGAGAAGTCACCATTTTCTACACATCAGGTTTTAAGAAGCAATGATTAGAATTGGAGTAAAGCCTGTTTAGTTTTTATTCCAATTCTAATCATTGCTTAGTTTGGGGAGAGAAGTCACCATTTTCTTCACATCAGGTTTTAAGAAGCAATGATTAGAATTGGAGTAAAGCCTGTTTAGTTTTTATTCCAATTCTAATCATTGCTTACTTTGGGGAGAGAAGTCACCATTTTCTACACATCAGGTTTTAAGAAGCAATGATTAGAATTGGAGTAAAGCCTGTTTAGTTTTTATTCCAATTCTAATCATTGCTTAGTTTGGGGAGAGAAGTCACCATTTTCTTCACATCAGGTTTTAAGAAGCAATGATTAGAATTGGAGTAAAGCCTGTTTAGTTTTTATTCCAATTCTAATCATTGCTTACTTTGGGGAGAGAAGTCACCATTTTCTACACATCAGGTTTTAAGAAGCAATGATTAGAATTGGAGTAAAGCCTGTTTAGTTTTTATTCCAATTCTAATCATTGCTTAGTTTGGGGAGAGAAGTCACCATTTTCTTCACATCAGGTTTTAAGAAGCAATGATTAGAATTGGAGTAAAGCCTGTTTAGTTTTTATTCCAATTCTAATCATTGCTTACTTTGGGGAGAGAAGTCACCATTTTCTACACATCAGGTTTTAAGAAGCAATGATTAGAATTGGAGTAAAGCCTGTTTAGTTTTTATTCCAATTCTAATCATTGCTTACTTTGGGGAGAGAAGTCACCATTTTCTACACATCAGGTTTTAAGAAGCAATGATTAGAATTGGAGTAAAGCCTGTTTAGTTTTTATTCCAATTCTAATCATTGCTTAGTTTGGGGAGAGAAGTCACCATTTTCTTCACATCAGGTTTTAAGAAGCAATGATTAGAATTGGAGTAAAGCCTGTTTAGTTTTTATTCCAATTCTAATCATTGCTTACTTTGGGGAGAGAAGTCACCATTTTCTACACATCAGGTTTTAAGAAGCAATGATTAGAATTGGAGTAAAGCCTGTTTAGTTTTTATTCCAATTCTAATCATTGCTTACTTTGGGGAGAGAAGTCACCATTTTCTACACATCAGGTTTTAAGAAGCAATGATTAGAATTGGAGTAAAGCCTGTTTAGTTTTTATTCCAATTCTAATCATTGCTTAGTTTGGGGAGAGAAGTCACCATTTTCTTCACATCAGGTTTTAAGAAGCAATGATTAGAATTGGAGTAAAGCCTGTTTAGTTTTTATTCCAATTCTAATCATTGTTTAGTTTGGGGAGAGAAGTCACCATTTTCTTCACATCAGGTTTTAAGAAGCAATGATTAGAATTGTAGTAAAGCCTGTTTAGTTTTTATTCCAATTCTAATCATTGCTTACTTTGGGGAGAGAAGTCACCATTTTCTACACATCAGGTTTTAAGAAGCAATGATTAGAATTGGAGTAAAGCCTGTTTAGTTTTTATTCCAATTCTAATCATTGCTTAGTTTGGGGAGAGAAGTCACCATTTTCTTCACATCAGGTTTTAAGAAGTAATGATTAGAATTGTAGTAAAGCCTGTTTAGTTTTTATTCCAATTCTAATCATTGCTTAGTTTGGGGAGAGAAGTCACCATTTTCTTCACATCAGGTTTTAAGAAGCAATGATTAGAATTGGAGTAAAGCCTGTTTAGTTTTTATTCCAATTCTAATCATTGCTTAGTTTGGGGAGAGAAGTCACCATTTTCTACACATCAGGTTTTAAGAAGCAATGATTAGAATTGGAGTAAAGCCTGTTTAGTTTTTATTCCAATTCTAATCATTGCTTAGTTTGGGGAGAGAAGTCACCATTTTCTACACATCAGGTTTTAAGAAGCAATGATTAGAATTGTAGTAAAGCCTGTTTAGTTTTTATTCCAATTCTAATCATTGCTTACTTTGGGGAGAGAAGTCACCATTTTCTACACATCAGGTTTTAAGAAGCAATGATTAGAATTGGAGTAAAGCCTGTTTAGTTTTTATTCCAATTCTAATCATTGCTTAGTTTGGGGAGAGAAGTCACCATTTTCTTCACATCAGGTTTTAAGAAGCAATGATTAGAATTGTAGTAAAGCCTGTTTAGTTTTTATTCCAATTCTAATCATTGCTTAGTTTGGGGAGAGAAGTCACCATTTTCTTCACATCAGGTTTTAAGAAGCAATGATTAGAATTGGAGTAAAGCCTGTTTAGTTTTACTTCCAATTCTAATTATTGCTTAGTTTGGGGAGAGAAGTCACCATTTTCTACACATCAGGTTTTAAGAAGCAATGATTAGAATTGGAGTAAAGCCTGTTTAGTTTTTATTCCAATTCTAATCATTGCTTAGTTTGGGGAGAGAAGTCACCATTTTCTTCACATCAGGTTTTAAGAAGCAATGATTAGAATTGGAGTAAAGCCTGTTTAGTTTTTATTGCAATTCTAATCATTGCTTAGTTTTGGGAGAGAAGTCACCATTTTCTTCACATCAGGTTTTAAGAAGCAATGATTAGAATTGGAGTAAAGCCTGTTTAGTTTTTATTCCAATAATAATCATTGCTTAGATTGGTGAGAGAAGTCACCATTTTCTTCACATCAGGTTTTAAGAAGCAATGATTAGAATTGGAGTAAAGCCTGTTTAGTTTTTATTCCAATTCTAATCATTGCTTAGTTTGGGGAGAGAAGTCACCATTTTCTACACATCAGGTTTTAAGAAGCAATGATTAGAATTGGAGTAAAGCCTGTTTAGTTTTTATTCCAATTCTAATCATTGCTTAGTTTGGGGAGAGAAGTCACCATTTTCTTCACATCAGGTTTTAAGAAGCAATGATTAGAATTGGAGTAAAGCCTGTTTAGTTTTTATTCCAATTCTAATCATTGCTTACTTTGGGGAGAGAAGTCACCATTTTCTACACATCAGGTTTTAAGAAGCAATGATTAGAATTGGAGTAAAGCCTGTTTAGTTTTTATTCCAATTCTAATCATTGCTTAGTTTGGGGAGAGAAGTCACCATTTTCTTCACATCAGGTTTTAAGAAGCAATGATTAGAATTGTAGTAAAGCCTGTTTAGTTTTTATTCCAATTCTAATCATGGCTTAGTTTGGGGAGAGAAGTCACCATTTTCTTCACATCAGGTTTTAAGAAACAATGATTAGAATTGGAGTAAAGCCTGTTTAGTTTTTATTCCAATTCTAATCATTGCTTACTTTGGGGAGAGAAGTCACCATTTTCTACACATCAGGTTTTAAGAAGCAATGATTAGAATTGGAGTAAAGCCTGTTTAGTTTTTATTCCAATTCTAATCATTGCTTACTTTGGGGAGAGAAGTCACGATTTTCTACACATCAGGTTTTAAGAAGCAATGATTAGAATTGTAGTAAAGCCTGTTTAGTTTTTATTCCAATTCTAATCATTGCTTAGTTTGGGGAGAGAAGTCACCATTTTCTACACATCAGGTTTTAAGAAGCAATGATTAGAATTGGAGTAAAGCCTGTTTAGTTTTTATTCCAATTCTAATCATTGCTTCGTTTGGGGAGAGAAGTCACCATTTTCTACACATCAGGTTTTAAGAAGCAATGATTAGAATTGGAGTAAAGCCTGTTTAGTTTTTATTCCAATTCTAATCATTGCTTAGTTTGGGGAGAGAAGTCACCATTTTCTACACATCAGGTTTTAAGAAGCAATGATTAGAATTGGAGTAAAGCCTGTTTAGTTTTTATTCCAATTCTAATCATTGCTTAGTTTGGGGAGAGAAGTCACCATTTTCTTCACATCAGGTTTTAAGAAGCAATGATTAGAATTGGAGTAAAGCCTGTTTAGTTTTTATTCCTATTCTAATCATTGCTTAGTTTGGGGAGAGAAGTCACCATTTTCTACACATCAGGTTTTAAGAAGCAATGATTAGAATTGGAGTAAAGCCTGTTTAGTTTTTATTCCAATTCTAATCATTGCTTAGTTTGGGGAGAGAAGTCACCATTTTCTTCACATCAGGTTTTAAGAAGCAATGATTAGAATTGGAGTAAAGCCTGTTTAGTTTTTATTCCAATTCTAATCATTGCTCAGTTTGGGGAGAGAAGTCACCATTTTCTTCACATCAGGTTTTAAGAAGCAATGATTAGAATTGTAGTAAAGCCTGTTTAGTTTTTATTCCAATTCTAATCATTGCTTCGTTTGGGGAGAGAAGTCACCATTTTCTACACATCAGGTTTTAAGAAGCAATGATTAGAATTGGAGTAAAGCCTGTTTAGTTTTTATTCCAATTCTAATCATTGCTTAGTTTGGGGAGAGAAGTCACCATTTTCTACACATCAGGTTTTAAGAAGCAATGATTAGAATTGGAGTAAAGCCTGTTTAGTTTTTATTCCAATTCTAATCATTGCTTAGTTTGGGGAGAGAAGTCACCATTTTCTTCACATCAGGTTTCAAGAAGCAATGATTAGAATTGGAGTAAAGCCTGTTTAGTTTTTATTCCAATTCTAATCATTGCTTACTTTGGGGAGAGAAGTCACCATTTCTACACATCAGGTTTTAAGAAGCAATGATTAGAATTGGAGTAAAGCCTGTTTAGTTTTTATTCCAATTCTAATCATTGCTTAGTTTGGGGAGAGAAGTCACCATTTTCTACACATCAGGTTTTAAGAAGCAATGATTAGAATTGGAGTAAAGCCTGTTTAGTTTTTATTCCAATTCTAATCATTGCTTAGTTTGGGGAGAGAAGTCACCATTTTCTTCACATCAGGTTTTAAGAAGCAATGATTAGAATTGGAGTAAAGCCTGTTTAGTTTTTATTCCAATTCTAATCATTGCTTACTTTGGGGAGAGAAGTCACCATTTCTACACATCAGGTTTTAAGAAGCAATGATTAGAATTGGAGTAAAGCCTGTTTAGTTTTTATTCCAATTCTAATCATTGCTTCGTTTGGGGAGAGAAGTCACCATTTTCTACACATCAGGTTTTAAGAAGCAATGATTAGAATTGGAGTAAAGCCTGTTTAGTTTTTATTCCAATTCTAATCATTGCTTAGTTTGGGGAGAGAAGTCACCATTTTCTACACATCAGGTTTTAAGAAGCAATGATTAGAATTGGAGTAAAGCCTGTTTAGTTTTTATTCCAATTCTAATCATTGCTTAGTTTGGGGAGAGAAGTCACCATTTTCTTCACATCAGGTTTTAAGAAGCAATGATTAGAATTGGAGTAAAGCCTGTTTAGTTTTTATTCCAATTCTAATCATTGCTTATTTTGGGGAGAGAAGTCACCATTTTCTACACATCAGGTTTTAAGAAGCAATGATTAGAATTGGAGTAAAGCCTGTTTAGTTTTTATTCCAATTCTAATCATTGCTTACTTTGGGGAGAGAAGTCACCATTTTCTACACATCAGGTTTTAAGAAGCAATGATTAGAATTGGAGTAAAGCCTGTTTAGTTTTTATTCCAATTCTAATCATGGCTTAGTTTGGGGAGAGAAGTCACCATTTTCTACACATCAGGTTTTAAGAAGCAATGATTAGAATTGGAGTAAAGCCTGTTTAGTTTTTATTCCAATTCTAATCATTGCTTACTTTGGGGAGAGAAGTCACCATTTTCTACACATCAGGTTTTAAGAAGCAATGATTAGAATTGGAGTAAAGCCTGTTTAGTTTTTATTCCAATTCTAATCATTGCTTAGTTTGGGGAGAGAAGTCACCATTTTCTTCACATCAGGTTTTAAGAAGCAATGATTAGAATTGGAGTAAAGCCTGTTTAGTTTTTATTCCAATTCTAATCATTGCTTAGTTTGGGGAGAGAAGTCACCATTTCTACACCTCAGGTTTTAAGAAGCAATGATTAGAATTGGAGTAAAGCCTGTTTAGTTTTTATTCCAATTCTAATAATTGCTTAGTTTGGGTTAGAGAAGTCACCATTTTCTACACATCAGGTTTTAAGAAGCAATGATTAGAATTGGAGTAAAGCCTGTTTAGTTTTTATTCCAATTCTAATCATTGCTTACTTTGGGGAGAGAAGTCACCATTTTCTACACATCAGGTTTTAAGAAGCAATGATTAGAATTGGAGTAAAGCCTGTTTAGTTTTTATTCCAATTCTAATCATTGCTTCGTTTGGGGAGAGAAGTCACCATTTTCTACACATCAGGTTTTAAGAAGCAATGATTAGAATTGGAGTAAAGCCTGTTTAGTTTTTATTCCAATTCTAATCATTGCTTAGTTTGGGGAGAGAAGTCACCATTTTCTACACATCAGGTTTTAAGAAGCAATGATTAGAATTGGAGTAAAGCCTGTTTAGTTTTTATTCCAATTCTAATCATTGCTTAGTTTGGGGAGAGAAGTCACCATTTTCTTCACATCAGGTTTTAAGAAGCAATGATTAGAATTGGAGTAAAGCCTGTTTAGTTTTTATTCCAATTCTAATCATTGCTTATTTTGGGGAGAGAAGTCACCATTTTCTACACATCAGGTTTTAAGAAGCAATGATTAGAATTGGAGTAAAGCCTGTTTAGTTTTTATTCCAATTCTAATCATTGCTTACTTTGGGGAGAGAAGTCACCATTTTCTACACATCAGGTTTTAAGAAGCAATGATTAGAATTGTAGTAAAGCCTGTTTAGTTTTTATTCCAATTCTAATCATGGCTTAGTTTGGGGAGAGAAGTCACCATTTTCTACACATCAGGTTTTAAGAAGCAATGATTAGAATTGGAGTAAAGCCTGTTTAGTTTTTATTCCAATTCTAATCATTGCTTACTTTGGGGAGAGAAGTCACCATTTTCTACACATCAGGTTTTAAGAAGCAATGATTAGAATTGGAGTAAAGCCTGTTTAGTTTTTATTCCAATTCTAATCATTGCTTAGTTTGGGGAGAGAAGTCACCATTTTCTTCACATCAGGTTTTAAGAAGCAATGATTAGAATTGGAGTAAAGCCTGTTTAGTTTTTATTCCAATTCTAATCATTGCTTAGTTTGGGGAGAGAAGTCACCATTTCTACACCTCAGGTTTTAAGAAGCAATGATTAGAATTGGAGTAAAGCCTGTTTAGTTTTTATTCCAATTCTAATAATTGCTTAGTTTGGGTTAGAGAAGTCACCATTTTCTACACATCAGGTTTTAAGAAGCAATGATTAGAATTGGAGTAAAGCCTGTTTAGTTTTTATTCCAATTCTAATCATTGCTTACTTTGGGGAGAGAAGTCACCATTTTCTACACATCAGGTTTTAAGAAGCAATGATTAGAATTGGAGTAAAGCCTGTTTAGTTTTTATTCCAATTCTAATCATTGCTTACTTTGGGGAGAGAAGTCACCATTTTCTACACATCAGGTTTTAAGAAGCAATGATTAGAATTGGAGTAAAACCTGTTTAGTTTTTATTCCAATTCTAATCAGTGCTTACTTTGGGGAGGGAAGTCACCATTTTCTTCACATCAGGTTTTAAGAAGCAATGATTAGAATTGGAGTAAAGCCTGTTTAGTTTTTATTCCAATTCTAATCAGTGCTTAGTTTGGGGAGAGAAGTCACCATTTTCTTCACATCAGGTTTTAAGAAGCAATGATTAGAATTGGAGTAAAGCCTGTTTAGTTTTTATTCCAATTCTAATCATTGCTTCGTTTGGGGAGAGAAGTCACCATTTTCTTCACATCAGGTTTTAAGAAGCAATGATTAGAATTGGAGTAAATCCTGTTTAGTTTTTATTCCAATTCTAATCATTGCTTATTTTGGGGAGAGAAGTCACCATTTTCTACACATCAGGTTTTAAGAAGCAATGATTAGAATTGGAGTAAAGCCTGTTTAGTGTTTATTCCAATTCTAATCATTGCTTAGTTTGGGGAGAGAAGTCACCATTTTCTTCACATCAGGTTTTAAGAAGCAATGATTAGAATTGGAGTAAAGCCTGTTTAGTTTTTATTCCAATTCTAATCATTGCTTAGTTTGGGGAGAGAAATCACCATTTTCTTCCCATCAGGTTTTAAGAAGCAATGATTAGAATTGCAGTAAAGCCTGTTTAGTTTTTATTCCAATTCTAATCATTGCTTAGTTTGGTGAGAGAAGTCACCATTTTCTTCACATCAGGTTTTAAGAAGCAATGATTAGAATTGGAGTAAAGCCTGTTTAGTTTTTATTCCAATTCTAATCAGTGCTTAGTTTGGGGAGAGAAGTCACCATTTTCTACACATCAGGTTTTAAGAAGCAATGATTAGAATTGGAGTAAAGCCTGTTTAGTTTTTATTCCAATTCTAATCATTGCTTAGTTTGGGGAGAGAAGTCACCATTTTCTTCACATCAGGTTTTAAGAAGCAATGATTAGAATTGGAGTAAAGCCTGTTTAGGTTTTATTCCAATTCTAATCATTGCTTAGTTTGGGGAGAGAAGTCACCATTTTCTTCACATCAGGTTTTAAGAAGCAATGATTAGAATTGGAGTAAAGCCTGTTTAGGTTTTATTCCAATTCTAATCATTGCTTAGTTTGGGGAGAGAAGTCACCATTTTCTTCACATCAGGTTTTAAGAAGCAATGATTAGAATTGGAGTAAAGCCTGTTTAGGTTTTATTCCAATTCTAATCATTGCTTAGTTTGGGGAGAGAAGTCACCATTTTCTACACATCAGGTTTCAAGAAGCAATGATTAGAATTGGAGTAAAGCCTGTTTAGTTTTTATTCTAATTCTAATCATTGCTTAGTTTGGGGAGAGAAGTCACCATTTTCTACACATCAGGTTTTAAGAAGCAATGATTAGAATTGGAGTAAAGCCTGTTTAGTGTTTATTCCAATTCTAATCATTGCTTAGTTTGGGGAGAGAAGTCACCATTTTCTTCACATCAGGTTTTAAGAAGCAATGATTAGAATTGGAGTAAAGCCTGTTTAGTTTTTATTCCAATTCTAATCATTGCTTAGTTTGGGGAGAGAAGTCACCATTTTCTACACATCAGGTTTTAAGAAGCAATGATTAGAATTGGAGTAAAGCCTGTTTAGTTTTTATTCCAATTCTAATCATTGCTTAGTTTGGGGAGAGAAATCACCATTTTCTTCACATCAGGTTTTAAGAAGCAATGATTAGAATTGGAGTAAACCTGTTTAGTTTTTATTCCAATTCTAATCATTGCTTAGTTTGGGGAGAGAAGTCACCATTTTCTTCACATCAGGTTTTAAGAAGCAATGATTAGAATTGGAGTAAAGCCTGTTTAGTTTTTATTCCAATTCTAATCAGTGCTTAGTTTGGGGAGGGAAGTCACCATTTTCTTCACATCAGGTTTTAAGAAGCAATGATTAGAATTGGAGTAAAGCCTGTTTAGTTTTTATTCCAATTCTAATCATTGCTTAGTTTGGGGAGAGAAGTCACCATTTTCTTCACATCAGGTTTTAAGAAGCAATGATTAGAATTGGAGTAAAGCCTGTTTAGTTTTTATTCCAATTCTAATCATTGCTTAGTTTGGGGAGAGAAGTCACCATTTTCTACACATCAGGTTTTAAGAAGCAATGATTAGAATTGGAGTAAAGCCTGTTTAGTGTTTATTCCAATTCTAATCATTGCTTAGTTTGGGGAGAGAAGTCACCATTTTCTTCACATCAGGTTTTAAGAAGCAATGATTAGAATTGGAGTAAAGCCTGTTTAGGTTTTATTCTAATCATTGATGAAAGTGAATTTATACATTTTTTTTTGTTCTTGAGGATTTATAATAAACACATTAAACACTATTAGATTGTTTATTTAAAAGAATAATTTTATATTTTCAACTTTCTAAAAACTAATACAATTAAAACTAATGCAATGCAATATTTATCATTTACCAATTTATAAAGAAATAAATATGAAAACAATTTTTTATTCATAAATTTATAAACATTTATTAAATATTAAAATATGAGAAGCCACTATAAGGAATTCGTTATTATTTACCATTTTATAAAGTTTGACTCAATTAGCAATTAGCCAATGTTTTGCCAACTATTCCAATAAATAATATAATAAATAGTGTAACTAGTTACTTCATCTCAGAAATATAGATACTGAAGAAGGCCAGTATGTACAATGGCCGAAATGTGAATATTGCAATAAAGATGAGGACAACAGTCTGAAGAAAGTAAATAGTTACAATACTTCATCTCAGAAATATAGACAGACATTTTTGTTCTTGAGTATTTACAAGAATATTAAACTATTTACTAAATTATTAAAATATGTTAACCAAATAAAAGGAAATCCTTATTATTTACCATTTTATAAAATTCAAATCAGTTGGTAATTAGCCAATGTTTTGCCAACCATTCCAATAAATAATTTAATAAATAGTGTAAGTAAAAAATCTAATAGTGTTTAATATTTTATTTGTAAATTCTCAAGAACAAAGAAAATGTATAAATTCACTTTCATATATTAAGATTTCATTAGAATTCTAATCATCACTTTTATAAGCAATAAACATTGCCAAAGAGTGAAGATAGTTAAATGATTTTTGACTGGTGTTATATCGATGAGAATTGAAGGTGAGGTATTGTCCAGCAGTGGTTGGCTTGTGATATACGGATGTTTTAAACCTTTTACTTTTGTTACCTGTGACAATAAATTTGGATCAGTACTGTAAATGTAGTTACATTAGTGTTGGCCACTGATAACTTGTAATCAACGGTCACATAACTCTAGATTGTCTCATGTACATTCATAAACATAAAAATGTCTTAAAATAATTGTCGGGCTTTGTCCATTTCATAATGTGTGACGTCATTTGTTTACATTTGGATACGCATTGAGCAGATATGAATGTACGTGAGAGAATCATGGAAGATTGTAGTTTAAAGACAGTAAAATCGACCTTGCTAACCAAACGCTCCTCTGTGGCCCAATCGGTTAAAGGCAAGTCAGGCTATATGACAGTTTCATATAGAATACAGGTTCAATTCCTGTCGGAAGACAAATATTTTCTATGAAAATTTCTTGGACATTCAGTCCGGTAAATGTTATTAAAACTGTTTATTATAAACAGAGCACTTACTTAAATATTTGTATCTATAAAAAAGAATGTATAAACATAAAAATCTCTTAAAACATATTTGTTTGCTTATAAAATATTTTTAGAAATTATAAAACCATTTCTGTGCATCAATAGTAGTTGATTCCTACCATAATCCTTGCTTTCGGTTCATCTTCAAAGGAGTTTTGTTGGTCTCTCGTTCAACTGCACCTCACACATAATAATCTAGGGGTTTGCAGTCTGGGAAGTTATATGGCCAGATATAAGAGGTGATGTGGTCGCAGAAATTATCTGGCCACCATGACTGGGTTCTCCTGCATGTGTGGCATGGTGCAGAGTTTTGTTGCCAGACATAGGGTCTTCCATCAGCCTCTCTCTTGACCCAGGGCAGCACTACCTCCTCAAGCTACTTGATGTAGCCCTCCGTGTTGAGTCTGAGGCCTTGTGGGAAAATGAATTGAAACATAACGTCACTATCACTAGTAATCACTACAAACATCTTTGTAATCACCATTAGACTAGTTTAACTTTTTCCGAATCCTCTTCACTGTCCTCAGATTGACATCCAAACACTCTGAAATGTTCTTTTTGGAGCTTACAGTGGGAATGTCAAGCAGCATACCATTTCCAAATTTCTGTCGAAGTGAATTGCGTCATGGTGCTCCTTTTCTCACTGACGGTGCCCAACTGACCCTACTATACTGTGCAGTCAGCAAAATCAAAAACAGACAATATAACATGGCAATAATTTACCCATGAACCCTGTAGTGTGAGAGGTTGTAGTGAAGAAAACAAGATCTAGAATTAAAATTCAAATGCTATGCACTGACTCATTGACTCTGTTAGAAATTAAAAAGACTCGAATTTGCAAACTTTGCTTAACACACACACACACAAAAGCGAATCCAAAACAAAACTCATAAAATTTCACAGCTTGATGCGAAATGTTTTTCAGCCAATAGAAAACTAGGAAACATTTAAAAACAAAAATTCAAATAATCTTCAATTCTCAGAAACAAAATTCTTTTACAGACCTTTTCACGAGCCGACACAAAGTTTGTTCATCGTCCAATAGAAAGGTCCGAATCATATCCGGGAGTGAATTCTCAAATGATCTTTTCAAGTCCCACAAACAAAATAAAAGATGGCCAAGTTTGCCTGTCACCAGAGAGAAGGAGATGAATGTATTAACACGTCCCTTGACAAACGTCAGGCGATCATTATTATTATCTCTACCTTTCTCTCTCACTTCTTTTTATACTTGATAAACGAACGGAACATTTTAAGACTGAGCAATTACTTCAAAGACATTCCTACCCTTCAATAATGCTCATACATACATACATACATACAACCACACATACGTTCCTGTCTATGTACACATAAACTCATTCTTGCAAGGATGACTACGAACATTTTGACGACCAAAAATTTGTAGGGACCTAAATTGATTTATATGTATATAAATTTGTTGTTTCACTTTATACTGAACACATGGCACAGTGGATAAAGGCGTTGGTTAGATCCAGTGACAGGACCCAAAGAGTGTGAGTTCAATACCCAGTTAAGGCAGTGGAGAACTTTCAGCGGGAAAATTAACAGGAGATAACTGATATCCATTAAACATGGCACATGGAACTAGAACAGTCTACCCCAGTGAGCGAAATAAAGGGTTCAGTTCGACATTCCAACCACCTGAAGAAGGCCAGAGCGTACAACGGCTGAAATGTAATAAATATGGCAAAAAAGATGAGGACAATAGTCCGAATAATGTAAATAATCTATATTTTCATATAGTATATTTTGTGCACTTTTGGGCTCCCAGAAATATTCTTGAGTCCCCCCCAAAGATCGCTCGCTGATTGGTCAATGCCAACCAATCAGATTGTCTGCATGTGAAGAATGATTCTTCCCGTGCAGCAATTCTGATCCAATGATCACCTTTAAAAGCAAGAAAAATTCTTAGACATTTCAATGAGACTTCAGCTGCCACAGAAATCCAAAGACAGTTGAAGCTATGCGCCGATCTTCTCACTCAACTCACAAACTGCATATTCCTTACACACACATAATCTTTTCTCTTGCACAGCAAAACTGTTAAAAAAATATTTATTACAAACTATCAACTCTTTCTTTTCAGTGATCTTTGGAAAACAATGATAGTCAAAGGGAGACAACTCTCGTCTTACTCATTGCATGCTTTTTCTTACACATTCCTGTCGTTACATATTGTTAAATACAAATTTTATGTATAATGATATTGAGGGTGCTGATTACTATGTGTTGATATTGTCAATGTGGCTCCGTTTTTTGTAAGGGCATTTCTTTGCATTTAAATTTGCATAACTAAAAAAAACAACAAGAAATCAATTTGCATTCAACAATAAAAAATATATATTGAAAACAACGAGTACAAACACTTTGTGCACATGTATGGATATTTAGGCAAGGAAAAGTAGTTTCCGTTGTACTGTTATCTTGAATAAAATAGAATGTATTTAAGATATTTCTTGATAAGAATGAACTGCGGACTCATACATTGACCTTATCACCCCTACCAACAAGAACATTCCATTTTGCACGCCTACGTGAATCAACTCGACCAATCAAGTCACGTGCACAAGCAATTTTTGGCGCAATTCTTTCCGGAGCCGAGACACGTGACAACGATCATATATAAACCCAAGAACACGTGTGACCGCTATCCAGATATTCAGACAGCAGAGCAGAGTTCGTCACCTCGAGAGACAACAACTACAATAGCAGCAGACAATTCCAACCGCGCACTCCAAGCTTCAAAATGTGACTCCCGTTTTGACTAACGTAGTCAGATATTAAAGAACAATTTCGACCGCGCACTCCAAGCTTCAAAATGTGACTCTCAAAGAACTCCGCCTTGACTAACATAATCAGACGTTAAAGAACTTTACAACACTGATGTCAACGAATCTTTCAGTAACTTAAGTAAAAAAACTACTATGGAACATAACACATATCTACAGTTAAAGGTAGACTACTTTTGATAACTTTATTCTAAACATTACAAAAATAATAAGGACATAAATAACATTGTTTAAACTGTAAACATGAATTATAATTTCTGTAATGCAAACATACCAACACACCCAAAAGCAAGCAAATCTTCGTCCACTAACCAACGCAAGACATATAATACCTTGAAGCAACATTTTGTAAATAACCTCTGATTTGTATATAAATGCATTTGTTTGAATTGCATACATGTTTTTTGTCTTATTTTATATTGTAAAATATTTATTGTTGTGGATGCATGAACAGATCTGATAAAAAAATCCTTCTGATAAATTCTAACACTCAAGTAAAATTCTAGTTCATTCTGCACATCCCCAACAGACAAATAGAATGTTAAGTTCAAAAATGAAATAAAGTTAATTCAGATCTGTGTTGCATAAACAGATAACAGAATTTGGTTTGGTAACAGACAGCGAATAGAGTAATGTAATGCTAGTTCTGTGTGTGCGTGTTGAGTAGAATCGTGAAGGAATGTAATCACGTGTAAGCTTCTGGGCTCTACTACAATATTTCTGGAATAAGAAATTGTTCTTATACCTTTTTGGTAGGCTCCTAGAAGCGAAGCGGGAAAGTTGAAAAGAATACCCAAAAATACATGATTGGACAAAAATTAACCAATCACTGATTTTCTAACAAAAGTAAGTTGAGCAAAGTCATGACAGAAAAATTCAGTTTGGATACTGCGATTAGTAAATTGTCCTATTGTAGACAGTATTTATTTTCTAACCAATCATAGATGAGTAATTTGTAGGCGTGGTAATCGTAGTAGTCACTACAATATCTTTGTCTTATTCTTTCTTCACATCAGTTTGGTTTCCTAATCAAAGTTAAATAAATGTGAGATTCCGGAACTGAAGGTGAATATAAACGATAAAAGTCCACAATGTTGATTTGCCTGCTAATGAAAGAACGGTTGGGATGGAGCTTCTCGTGTTTTTCCGATGCTTATACGACTTAAGTCCGTTATTTTGTCATATTGGGTTCTCTTTCATCCCTCCCCTTCGGTGCATATGACACAAGACCATTCGTCAAGCATTATTTTTTGGCTAGCCAATCAGAGTAGTGCAATTGGCGTTTCCCCCACCCTCCCCCATCCCTCAATCTGCTTTTAGCATCCAGCTACCACTTTTTTTTTTTTATCAATCTCAATTTTTGTTCAAATCTGTGCAAAAAGCGGATCACAGCTTATTCAGCTCCATACATCTTTTCCGAAAATCTCAACTTCTCATATTTAAATCATGTCCGAATAACATCGACCTAGTTCTTGAAACTGACCAAAAAATAATTCCGCCAAAATTTGTCAATACCTTTTCGAGCCTGTCACGTGATTAAGTTGATTATAAATACCAGACACGAATTCGTTCTCTTCTCTTCTCTTCTTTGATTTCATCTCCAGCTAAGCTAGTTGAACTCTCTGCCTTTGGGCAAAGAGGAACCCAGACGAGACTATGTCCTTCGGCATAGCCTCGTCTGGGGTGGGAGACAGCTACCTGTCCCCGTTTTTTACAGTGTCTACGGGGAATTTTTGCCCGAGTCTACTGGCTCGGTTACCCCACTGGCTCGGTTACCCCACGTTAAATTTGGCCTTGTGCCACATCTGACCGCGTGGGGCGGTTAGCAAATATCCTTCCTTGATTTAGTCTCCAGCTAAGCTAGTCGAACTCTCTGCTTTTGGGTAGAGAGGAACCCAGACAAGGCTATGCCGAAGGGCAGAGTCTCGTCTGGGATGGGAGGCAGCTACTCGACCCCGTTTTTTACGGGTAATTTTTGCCCGAGTCTTGGAGAGATAAAATCTCCCACACCTAAATTCTTCAGCGTGCAGAAATCGTCAGCATCAAAGCCATCACCCGACAACGTCTTCTGCATTGGGTTGGACATGTCGTGCAGATGTCGGGCTATCGCCTCCCGAAAATTGTACCCTTCAGAGAGCTCGAAACTGGAAGCCGTCCGCGTAGAGGCCCAAAGAAACGATTCCGAGACTATCTTAAGCGTGCTCTTATCTCTTGCAACATTGACTCGACACAATTAGAGAACCTTGCAAGGGATCGAACAGGCTGGCGGTTTCTCTCCGTCACCGAGGTAGCGCACTTCGAGGAGGAGAGAATGAGCAGCGCTCGAGAGGAGGCGACGCCAGCATTATCTGCAACTTGCTAATCCCGCATGTTTCTCTGCCACCTATGCCCGAGAACTTGTCTCTCGCGAATCGGGCTTCTCTCTCACTTGGCAACCCGCAGAAGACTGACGGAGATTGGTGGACAGTGTCGTCGTCAGTAAGACGGACAGGGCCACATTACAAAAAAAGTATGTGGCCCTTGAAAGTACTTGAAATGATCGATTTATATTAAACTGAGGCAGGGTGCAATATTCACAAGACCCTCACTAGGATGACTGCTGTGGGTGAGTGAGGGGATACAAACATTGAAAGAAGCTAATGGGAAAATGTCTAAGTTATAACAAGTAGTGGATATTTGCAAATGTCCCCCTAAACTTTAATGGGGAAAGAGAATAACTACCCACAGTGTAAACAAATACCACAGTTAAAAAAAAAAAATAGTGTATATATATATATATATATATATATATATATATATATATATATATATATATATATACACCACATTTTAAAACAAGTATATACAACAGTTAAAAAATTATGTGTGTATACATATATATATATATATATATACCACAGTTGAAAAAATAGTGTGTATATATATATATATATATATAGATAGATAGATAGATATATACACACACACACTTTTTTTTAACTGTGGTATATACTTGTTTTAAAATGTGGTGTATATCCATAGACTATTTTTTTTAATTGTGGTATTTGTTTACTGTTACAAGAAGTGGGTGGGTAGTACGGTATACCAGTATAAAAACAAAAATTCTTTCTTTATATATATATATATATATATATATATATATATATATATAATATGTATAAAGAATTTTTGTTTTAATTCTGGGCTACCATACTTACTAACGGAAGTCATTCAATGTTATTGTTAACTCTGTTACTGTTAACAATTCATTATTTAATTGTGTCGCTGACTGAGATGGATCATCAAATTTAGCTGCCCCTGGTAAATGACCTCCTGCCACATCATTGAGACTCGCAATAAGTTTATTAAAATCATTGCTGGCAGCTGTTGTTATTATTATTGCTTGTAATGGTGCTCTTCAATCAAGGAGGTATGGAACACAACTTCCACAAGTAAAATGTCCAGTGTCCACAGGACAAGAGACACCGTTTCCAAGCTTGGAACAGCGCAATAAATCTTTGCATCCTTTTTCATATACAGAAATCCTTGAAGTTTATATAGCTTGTAAGTGTCTACAGGTTTTTATTAATTAACTTAAAATAGAAACGATATATTTTTTCCAGTTTTGATGATTGTTTTTCTGTTTAGTTTATACCGAATTAGCGGAGGTACCGGTTTTAAAATTTACCGAATTATCGGAGGTACCTATTTTAAAACGTTCATTTAAGACACCTTTTTTTTTACTGTTATGTTCAAAATTTGATCAAATTTATTTAATCATTCGGTATGTAAATTTACCGTAAGTTCATTTTTATCCAATCCTTTAAAAAAATGAATAGGAAAATTCGGTAAAAGAAGAAGATTCAATAATTTTGACAAGATAGTAAAATTTAAATTTTATTTTAAAACTTGTTATGTAGGTAATAAACAGATTTTTTTTAAAATCGACCAAATACATTGTGTCCATAAAGTATTAAAATTTGTGTGCACTTTAAAAAAATTGCTACAAATAAAAAAACTTTTCAATTAAAAAATTTAAATTTCATTAAATTTATCTAAAACGTTTTTCTTTCATCAAAGTATTATTACAATTCTTAAAAGAAAACACTAAAAAATAAGATAGAAATAATTTGTAAAAAGGATTAGAAAGAAGTAAATCTATATTTTTTAAGGTTTTATTGAAATTTTATTTAAGTTTCCACATGTCCTCCATCATTAGCAATACAAAGGGTAAAACGATTTTGCAGTTCACGGAAAACATTTGCCAACTGATTTACAGTAATGCCTGAAATCACATTAGTTATTTTAGCTATACTTAAAACTAGGTACATTAAACTTTATAACATTTTTACAGATTATTTCTATCGCAAATACAAATAAATAAAGTTATAAATTTTATAAAATGCACACGAACTTTATGGACAGCCTGTATTTGACATTCCCTTCTATATAATTTCTATTTTATACCAGAATATTTTTTGCTTACTAGAAATAGTCAATTTAAATCATTTAGCTTTTAATTAAAGCTAAAATGAAATCTTCAAGTGTGCTTTATTTTTTAAAAAATCATTTAAACCTTCAGGTATCGAAAATTTATACCAAATCAGCGGAGGTACCTACTTTAAAAAAATTATACGGCCGAATTAACCGAGGTAACTACTATTTAAAAAAATTATACCGAATTACCGGAGGTACCTACTTTTAAAAAAAACCTTCGTTCGGACACTTTTTATCGTTATGACTAAAATTGAATCAAATTTATTGGCGATGTTAATAATTCGATGCGTAAATTTACCATTCCATTTTTAATATCCAATCCTTATAAAAAACGAATTTATGAAAACGCAGTCACAGAAGATTCGGTAATTTTGATAAGGTAGTAAAATTCGGTAACTATGAAATTAAAAAAGTCGATTGAAAATTGATTTCTGTAAATTTTCACTTGAACAGCCGAACGTCATTCACTGCTGCACTATTTTCTTTCAGAAATTAGTACACGCTTCCGGTAAGCGATTATTTTTTTTTTTTTTTGTACTTAATTTAAGAAGAAAGTTAACTTTCATTCAAATATGTGAACATCGACAAATAAAAGAATAACAAAGTAATTTTTTTTAAGAACAAAGTTAACTTTCAAATAAAAATAATACAAAAATTAATGCACAAACTTGGTAAAGAAGAAGGGTTGATTCTATTATTTCATTAGTTTTTAAAAACAGAAAGAAAAACCCCTCCTCTAACCTTGACTCCTAACCCTAAACAAAAATAAAAAACATTAAGAAAACCCCTCCCCTAACCTTTACTCCTTTTAAGAGAAAAGCCCAAAGTATTTTAATCATATTTTTTATTCCTTTCTAGCACGTTTGAAATTTTTTTTTTTTTTTTTTTTTAAATCTTGTTTTTCTTTTACGTCTGGTCGCGTAATATTTTTAGTTTTTTTAGCGCTTTTTTCAGTTGAAAAACATTAATTTTGAAATTCTTGCAAAAATCAAATAATTGTCAGATTTTAATAAAACTTTCAGAACTTATTAAAAAAATGAATGAAATTATTTTCGAAATGTTTGTTTTTCTAGAAAGAAATGGTAAAAATATTTTGAGAAACCATCCAAATTTATTCACTGGATCAAGTGTTTCAATCTATTAATTAATAATTAAATTAAATATTAACAAACTTAGTCTTTCCATAATTAATTAATAATAAAAAAAAAATTCATCATTCCTTTTAATAATAGCAAAAGATTTTGACAATAAAAGTTTGTCTTTAAATTTTAGTGGGCATTTTTTCATCATGTATGGTATACTTTTTAGCGATTCTTTGGAGGTACATACCATGATGAAAAAAGGCCCCCAAATTAATAAAAACAAAGTTTTATCATGAAAAAGTTTGTTATTCATAAGAGGAAAGACCGAAGTATTTTTTATTATTTTATTCAACTTTTTACACGTTCAAAATTTTGTTTAAAAATATTTGTTTTTTCATCAGCGACCTAGATAAGAATTACAATTAATTTTTTGCGATTTTCCTTTTTCCAGTGAAAAACGTATTGATTTGGAAATTCTTGGAAAAATCAAATAATTGTCAGATATTAATGAAACTTTCAGGGCTTATTCACAAATGAATGAAATTATTTTTGAAATTTTTTTTTTTTTCTTTACTTTACATAAATTCCCCCCACCACCACTATCACTTGTTTTATTTCATGAAATTTTGAGAAATTTAATTTTAATTGTAAAATCTTTTTTCATAATTAAATGCAGGACTCCTTGGATAGTTTAAATCAGTGTTTTCTAACTATTGCTCATTTCCCGAAAATCTACTACAAATCATAAAATATGAAATTATTTAATTAGAAAAGCTTTTAATTGCTTTTGTAAATAAGATTTATTAAGGGCACTGTTGTCTTAAGAAAAAATTTTTTTTTAATGAATAATGAATTTTTACAAGAATTGCTTTTGTCTTTTTCAAATTTTAATTTTAATAATTTATAAAGTTTCCAATCTTTTAAAATCCTGCATTGTTTTTTTTTCTTTTTTTCTTTTTAGAGATGATATAATTTCCACTCTGTTTTTGATTGTTTATTTGATTGGCTTGTTTTGTGTTACGGCATATCAACCTCAATGGGTTATGTAATGCTGGCAAGATTTTATTACTGGTAATGTTTTTTTTTTTAAATGTATTGCTGGTAAGGTAATATGTAATAATTTTTTTTTTAAGAGAAAGTATTTCTGGTATTAAAATCTATTTGTACACTTTCATAGTGTTTTGATCCCAGTTTGGGGATTAACTATTTGCCAATAACTGGGTTCCTAACAGGTGCTACCACCCCGGGTCAGAGTGGTTTGGTTTGGTTTGTTTTATGGCATATCAACCTCAATGGGTCATTTAATGCCAGCAATATTTTTAGGATAGATTCGTATGAATAGAATATGTATTCTTTGGTTTAGATTGGTTTGGTTTATTTTGTTTTACGGCATATCAACCTCAATGGGTCATTTAATGCCAGCAATATTTTTAGGATAGATTCGTATGAATAGAATATGTATTCTTTGGTTTAGATTGGTTTGATTTATTTTGTTTTATGGCATATCAACACCTCAATGGGTTATTTAATGCCAACAACATTTTTAGGATAGATTCGTATGAATAGAATATGTATTCTTTGGTTTAGATTGGTTTGATTTATTTTGTTTTACGACATATCAACACCTCAATGGGTTATTTAATGCCAACAACATTTTTAGGATAGATTCGTATGAATAGAATATGTATTCTTTGGTTTAGATTGGTTTACTTTATTTTGTTTTACGGCATATCAACCTCAATGGGTTATT
>OZ038479.1:7678101-7713201 GCA_964036315.1 Acanthosepion esculentum
GCACTTCCTTTTCATGCAAATCAGATTTAGTGCGGCATATACGAACACATACTGGAGAAAAACCATATTCTTGTGAACTGTGTACCAGTTGTTTTTCAAGGAAGTCACATTTGGTGGAGCATATGCAAGGGCACACTAGCTAGAAACCATATTCTTGTAAAATCTGAGCCACTTTTCATTGAATTCAGTTTTGGTGTCACATATGCAAAGTCAAACAAGAGAAAAACCATGTTGTGACATATGTAGCTGGTCATTTTCATACATTTACAATTTGTGGGGCATATGCGAACACATACTGGAGAAAAAGTCATACTGTTGTGAAGTATGTGACTGTTCTTTTTCAAGAAAGCCATATTTGATGTGAGACAGATGAACGCACAGAGACACTTGTGAAGTATGCTTCCAGATTATACCTAAGCTGACAAATTCAGCCAAATACTGGTGAGAAGAATGTAATTGTTAATTGTTTTTTTCAATAATGTAAGAATTTGATGTAGCATAAGCAAACACATACTGGTGAGAAGCCATATTTGTGTTACTTTTTGCAGAAGTGAATGAACAATGAAGAGAAAACTTTTCTCTAATGTGTGGATATACATTTTAACAGAAATTGCTTATGAACATGCATGTGTGTTCTGACACTATCTGAGCTGTGTTTTTACCAGAAATAATGTATGAACTGACAATAGAAAGAAGTTATATTCCTGTGAAGTGAAGCATGCAATTCTTTTTTACCACTGAAGTGAAAACTGAAACAATATAAGCATACTTTTCATAGTCATTTCAAATGAAGTTTTCAATTGTATGAATCTTCATTTCTAGACATTTCAGCCTCAACTGCGGGGATCTTCATATCCAGGCATTTCAGCCTCAACTACGGAGATCTTCGTTTCCAGGCATTTCAGCCTCAACTGCGTGAATCTTCATTTCCAGACATTTCAACCTCAACTTGAAATGTCACTTGAATTAACAGCCATAATTTTGAAATAATTCATTATCTCTGCAGGAGCTATTCAGATTATTTCACAATAAATAACATAGACCCTGAAAGTAGTTTTATATAAAATTTCATAAATTTTGTTTACATACAAATACAGGTAATGACCCTAGTCATGTAATGCTCACACAGATTTTAATTAAGATTTCACATAAAAATAATAGTTTCTGCATGTGTACAAAAAATCATGATTACTACTTACAAAAAATATAATATAAAAAATATATAAATGCAAGATATTTTAACATTTAAAATAATATCTTTACTGAGCATGAAACCTTCAGATTTTGGAATTTCAGATAAAGTCTTCTTCACCTGTATATTTAAACAAAAAACACAATTTATTATAATATTTATTGATTGATAATTTCTTTGAGCAGATTAAATGGAATTTATTCTAAGAACATTTCCATAATGGCTATGAAATAATCCAGATCTTTTTGTTTAATTTAAAACTTTCCTGATGTTTTATAATGTGGACAGCTTCCTTAAAATGGAGGATGTTATTTGGTTTTCTTCATGACCAGAACCTGTTCGTACAATCCAAAATTTTTTGACTGTAAATAATACAAAATGGGTTAATAACTCATAAAAAATCAAATCAAGCCATCACTGGCCTTAATTTAGACATTTGTCTGGTCTCATATATACTGCTTCCTTTATTTTTCTTACCTTTCAGTAATGTTCCTTATCTATTATTTGGACATGATACCAACTCGAGAAATGTGGACATCTTTCCCTAAAATAAATACCTTAATTGTAATTATTATTTTCTTGTCAGTGATCAACAAAAATTAATCCCTTCCCTGGTGTAGACATCTATATACGTTTTTACCAAAAGTGTCCTTTTCAAATACGGATGAATAAACACATCCAAAAACATTCAAAATCCAGCTACAGGCATGTTTATATTCTGATCTTGATTCTTTTTATGCCCTTCTGAACTTGAAATGAGTCCAGTTGTCAATTTATATGTCTCGTAGAGGTGTTAGCCACTACTAGGGTACTTCAAGTTGCCTCAGTTTCTTAGTTACTAATAGCAGCATGGCCCGGTGTTGCCCGTGCTTGATTCAAAAATCGTACGACTCGTACAGCAATCACTATCAATTGACTTAAAATAGTTTTGCCCTTCCTTGCCTTTGCCGTGCTGATGTTGCTACATGCCTTACTTCTTGCCTATCTCACACTGCAAATTTTTTCTAAGCTCTATACTAAATCGATTATTTCCACTATCGATGGGAGTTGTGAAATGCAATGTTGGTCATGGCCTTTTAACTAACTTGGAGCATGTGCATGTAAATTTTGGTGCAAATCCGTCAAATTGCGGCCATGCATTCATTACACACACACACACATCCTGCCTTTTATAGATAGAGATATTAAAAACAAATAAAAAAAATTTGTTTGTAAATTAAATGTTTTTCCCAAAATAATTGGAGGGGGAAGAGGTTAAGATCAGATTGGGTTCGTCATATAACAAAGATCACATATCAATTTGAAAAATTGTATTTTACAATTTTAAGCAATTTATTACCGGGACAAATGAAAAGACGAGAAAATTTGAAAATTTTCTTACACTTTAGGCACAAAGAGTAAATATAAGAAATTTTTTGAGAATTTTGGAAAAAAAAATCATTTTTTTCTATCAAAATAAAAGCAAATAAATATCAAAATTTTGGTGTTGTTATTAATGTTTATCTTTTGTATTCTTTATTGCATTCATTTGGTAATGTTATGAATTCATCGTTCCTCCCTAAGCTATGGGTTAAATAGTAAGACTTGTATTTTTTTAAAATCCTTGTTATTCTCAAAGAATTGTTAATACAGTATTCACTCAAACAACAAAAGCTTATTCTTCCATTTCAAAATATGTTTTGCCTGTAAATAGCCCACAAATGTTTGATAATCCGTAAAAATTAAATCCTCAAACCATCAATGGCCTTAATTTAGACATTTCCCTCTTCTCATATATACTGCTTCCTTTATTTTTTTTACCTTCCAGTAATGTTCCTTATCTATTACTTGAACATGATCCCAGTGAGAGTAACGTGACCATTCCATTAATTGAAATTATTATTATCTTTTCAGTTATCAATGAAATTAAGATCAGATTGGTTTCTTCATATCATCACAAAAACATTGCAAATTTCAAATATCAATTTAAAAAAATTGAATTTTACAATTTTAACACAGGGACAAATGAAAAGGCAGGAAGAAAATTTTCTTACGTGTTAGGGAAAAAACATGTTGCCACCAACAGATAAGCAAACTTTCTTTTATTTTGTATTCATATAATGCTAAATGCAAAGCCTACAAAATCCGCAAGGAAAATACAAATAAATAAATGGTGTTTAGTGATGCATTTGGCTGTGTCTAAATGTTATTTCTTTTTATATATGTATATTTGAGAGACATGGAAGCTGATATGCAGCCCTGTCTGCTGGGGCTATAGAATACACCAACTGCACCTCTGCAGAATGGTAAGACCTCCCCCCATGGGGCATGCTGGGTATGACGATGAACTACATCCGCATCCAGGGTAGGACAATGAACTGCATCCAACAGCAAGTCCTCTGATCGGGGGCGGAGGGGTTGAGGAGCGTGGAACCACCTCTTGCTGATGTTCCCGGGTTCCCTCTGACCCGGGGTAGTAGCACCTGTTAGGGCCCCAGCTATGGGCAAATAGTTAACTCTGAAACTGAGACTGCATCCGCGTCCTGTGTATGACGATGAGCTGTATCCGCGCCCAGGGTGGGATGATGAACTGCGTCCAACGGCAGGGCCTCTGGTCGGGAGGCTTTGGGGAGTGTGGAACCTCCCCTTAATTGCTGGTGTTCCCAGGTCCACCCTGATCCAGGGTGGTGGCACCTGTTGGGGTCCCAGCTGTGGGCAAGTGGTTAACCCCGAAACTGAGGTAAAAGGCATTATGAAGGTGTAGATGTGGGTTTTAATACCAGAAATACTTTGTAAAAAATTATTACCAGAAATAAATTTTCAAAGGAAAAAAAAGTATTACCAGCAATACGTTTTTGAAAAAATATTA
Source organism: Acanthosepion esculentum (assembly GCA_964036315.1). Lineage (NCBI taxonomy): Eukaryota > Metazoa > Mollusca > Cephalopoda > Sepiida > Sepiidae > Acanthosepion > Acanthosepion esculentum. The sequence goes on from OZ038479.1 coordinate 7,682,142, forward strand.
CCAGCTGTACGTTTTTGAAAAAAATAATATCAGCTATACATTTTTGAGGAAAAAAATATTAACAGAAATAGATTTTTGACAAAAGAAAAATATTACAGAAAAAATTGTTGTCAGCATTAAATAACCCATTGAGGTTGATATGCCGTAAACCAAAATAAACCAAACCAATCTAAACCAAACAATGCATAGTCTATTCATACAAATCTATCCTAAAAATGTTGTCGGCATTAAATAACCCACTGAGGTTGATATGCCATAAAACAAACCATACCAAATGCCCATATATGCAAATATTTTAAGAATTTTAGAAAAAAGAAAATCACTTTTTTTTCTTCTATCAAAATAAAAGCAAATGGATATCGAAAATTACAGTGTTGTTTTTATTTTTATTAATGTGCATCTTCGATTTCCTTCAAAGTAATTTTCTTTTATAGTTTTCAAAAAGTGAATTTAAATTTTCATTTACTCAAACAATAAAAACAGCTAAAATTATTATAATTGTATCTGTATTTAATTTCTTCCATCAGGTTTACAGCTAATTATCATGAGAACAGTTCGGTAATTTTGTAAATATACCTCAGGAGCACCAGACCATATGTGGCAGCAAAATATATATATTATAAATATGTAAGATTATAATCACATATATAATATTATATATAAAATTAAAGAGAAAATCTTACTAATACCTTAACCTTTCAACTTAAGAGCCAAAAAATGTTGTTATAATTGTAATTGAATTTATTCCAGCAGGATCCAGGGTCTCTTGGGTGAGCAGGTAGATATTAAAAGACCCGAAACTTGACCCCAAGTCATCAATGATGAGGCGATCATTTGCACCCAGAGGAGTGTATTCATAACAAATTATATATTTATATTATAAATATGTAAGATTATAATCATATATATAAGGACACATGGCACAGTGGATAAAGGTGTTTGATCCAGTGACAGGACGCAAAGAGTGTGAGTTCAATATTGGGCTAAGGCAGTGGAGAACTTTCAGAGGGAAATTAACAGGAGATAACTGATAACTGGCATCCATTAAACATGGCACGTGGAACTAGAACAGTTTACCCCAGTGAACGAAATAATGCCTCGACTGCATGAATTTAAGCATGCTACTAGATTGGCAATTAGGTCTCACCTTTTTATTGTTGTACTAGCTAGATACAACTGTGTGTTCTGTTCTAATAGTTCCTTTTCTTCTATATTTATACTATTTACATTGTTCGGACTCTTGTCCTCGTCTTTGTTGTCATATTCATGACGTTTCATCTGTTGTACGTTCTGGCCTTCTTCAGGTAATTGGAATTTTGAACTCTTTATTTCATTGACCAGTTTTCAGATCAACAATTCGTAATGGCTACAAAACTGTCCTTTTCAGGACAACAATTCTTAATGGCTACAAAACTGTCCTTTTCAGGACAACAATTCGTAATGGCTACAAAACTGTCCTTTTCAGTACACTGCTCTTCAATGACTACAAAATTGTCCTTAAAACACGGCTCTTCTCCCCCTCCACATGAACATGCAGAGATATTTTTTTGTCTAGTGCACTCTAACCTTATTTTTTTTTATGTATTTTCACTAACTTGGCAATACATTTTTTTTTCCTCAAGTCTTCATTTTGTTTGTTGTTGTCTTCCATCTTCAGTTTGCGGACCCACAACAAACATACGAGGGTCATTCAATAAATATGGTGAATTTTTTGGTATAAGGACTTCTAATACAGATAGAAGCTTACTCTATTTTATTTTTTGTTTTTGTTTTACTTCTTTTTCATATGGATTTAATTTCTTTTGCAGATTAAAAAAAAACTTTGAGAGTTTTGGCAGTTAACAAAGATGGCTGACCAAGAAGCATGCTCCAGGATTGAACAGCGGTCAGTTATCAAGTTTTTGGTTGCTGAAGGGTGCAAACCAGTTGAAATTCATAGGAGAATGTCAACTGTGTATGGTGCCACATGTTTCAGCCAAACAAATGTCTACAAGTGGGGTAAATTGTTTAAAGAAGGACGGAGCAGTGTTGAGGATGAAGACAGGCCTGGGCGGCCTACAGAAGTGAGGTCTCCTGAGGTGATCGAATCGGTCAATGACCTCATTCAGTCTGACAGAAGGGTGACAGTAGATGACATTGCAAGGACTTTGAGCTTATCTGTTGGGACAAACGCAGGGGTCATCAGTCAGAAGGAATCATCTTGCATCATGACAACGCAAGGCCTCACACAGCAGCCCAAACGGTGCAGACCATCAACGAGCTGGGCTGGGAACAGCTCCCTCATCCCCCTTACAGCCCAGACCTTGCCCCTTCAGACTTTCACCTGTTTGAAAGCGTTCACGAGAGGCACAAAGTTTAAAAGTGACGATGAAGTCAAAAGTGTTGTGAGCGACTGGCTGAGACATCAGTCCAAAGATTTTTACGCTGAGGGAATACAGAAGCTTGTGTACAGATGGGAAAAGTGTGTGACAGTGCTGGGAGACTATGTTGAAAAAAAAAAAGTAAGCTTCTATCTGTATTAGGAGTCCTTATACCGAAAAATTCACCTTATTTATTGAATGACCCTCGTATATACATTGATCTTATTGATTTTATGTTATTCAGGGAATTGCAGTTGATTTTCTACTGCTTAAGTGAAGATTTATTTGATTTGATACAAAACAAGGAATTCACCAACCCAAATTAAAGAGAAAATTTTACTAATACCATAACCTTTCAATTTAAAAACTAAAAAATGTTATTAGAATTGTAATTTAATTTCTCCCAGCAGGATCCAGGAAATTACCATGAGGACAATTCCGTAATTTTTTATCAAGAATCTCTAAAAATACATCAGGAGCACCAGACCATATGTGGCAGAAAAATATATATATATTATAAATATGTAAGACTATAATCATATATATAAGGACACATGGCACAGTGGATAAAGGCATTAGTTAGATCCAGTGACAGGACCCAAAGAGTGTGAGTTCAATACCCAGCTAAGGCAGTGAAGAAATTTCAGAGGGGAATTAACAGGAGACTACTGATAACTGACATCCATTAAACATGGCACGTGGAACTAGAACAGTCTACCCCAGTGAGTGAAATAAAGGGTTCAGTTCGACATTCCAACAAACTGAAGAAGGCCAGAGCATACAATGGCCGAAACTTTGTAATAAATATGGCAACAAAGATGAGGACAATAGTCTGAATAATGTAAATAATATAATATTATAAATATGTAAGATTATAATCATATATATAATATTACAAATATGTAAGATAAATTCTGGAAAGAAAAATTGTCTAGCACGACGCAGGGAACAAATTTTCTTAGCAGCAGAACTGGCATTGGATTCAATATAATCTTTCCATTTCATATCAGCTGAGAATGTAAGACTGAGGAGACACACAAGTCTCTCTCCTGGAGGTTAGCATTAGCCATACTGATGGGAAACAGAAAGCGGTGCCTCAGGTGATTATCAGAGAGAAGTTTTGTTTTGGAGGCATGAAAGTTAACATACCATTCCTTGACCCAGTTAACATTTAAATTAAATGGTTGTGTCATCAGTGTAAATACCAAGTTGAGAACTGATGTCATCAGGAAGGTCGTTGCCTGGGGGACACCTGCATTAGTACAAAATGATCTAGAAGAGTGGCCATTCAGGACAACTTTCATTTCAAGATTTGATAAGAAAGACTGAATCGGTTCAAAAATTTGTTTGGAAATATCGTAACCTTTCAACTTAAAAGCAAAAACGTAAGTTTATTCTAATTGTAGTTTGTATTTAATTTCTTTCAGCAGGTTACAGGAAATTATGATGAGAACAATTCAGTAATGGCTATAAAATAATCTGGGTTTTTTTTGTTTCATCTAAAGGCTTTCCAGACATTTTATAGTGTCGACAACTTGCTGAAAATGGAGGATGTGGTTAAATTTCTCAAAATAACTCACAATCAGTATCTGTCTATATTTCTGAGATGAGGTATTATGTACATTATTTACATTATTCAGACTATTATCCTCATCTTTGTCGCATATTTATTACAACATTTCGGCCATTGTACGCTCCGACTTTCTTCAGGTGCCTTCTTCACTGTGCCATGTGTCCTCAAGGACACATGGCACAGTGGATAAAGGTGTTAGTTAAATCCAGTGACACAACCCAAAGAGTGTGAGTTCAATACCCGGTTAAAGCAGTGGACAACTTTCAGAGGGAAATTAACAGGAGATAACTGATAGCTGACATCCATTAAACATGGCATGTGGAACTAGAACAGTGAGTGAAATAAAGGGTTCAGTTCGACATTCCAACCACCTGAAGAAGGCCAGAGTGTACAAAGGCTGAAACGTTGTAATAAATATGGTGATAAAGATGAGGATAATAGTGCGAATAATGTAAATAATGAACTCACAATCAATGCAGTAAATTTGATAACCCAATTTCTTTCAAATAAAAGAATAATTTACTTGCATGAAACCAAATGACGTCTATTAGGTAATGAACTCGACTGGAATTTGAGCTCCTCTCTTCAGTTCTTCAACCTGAGCCACTGACCATTATCCCACCGTGCCTCCATAATCCTTCACATAAGTAACGTAAAATAATCTGCTATAAATAGGGCCATGTGTTATTGGTTAGATCCAGTTACTAGACCATAAGTTATGAGTTCAATACCAGGCCACAGCAGTGTTGAAACAAAAAACTTGGGGAGTTGAGTTAAAGGGAAATAACTGAGACATCCAGAAGAGGCATAGCATGTGGAACTAGAACAATCTACCCCGGTGGGTGAATAAATAAAGAGTTTGGTTTGAAATTGCTGAAGAAACGTTGTGAACATGGCAATGAAGATGAGGATAACAATCTGAATAATGTAAAGAATGCAAGTAATCATAATACCTCATCTCAGAGATATAGACAGATGTTTGGGTCTAGTCACTGGATCTAACCAACGCCTTTATCCACTAGGCCATGTGTCATTGTGAATATGGCAATGATGATGAAGATAACAGTCTGAATAATGTAAATAATGCAAGTAATCATAATACCTTATCTTATAGATATAGACAAATCTTTGGGTCTAGTCACTGGATCTAACCAACATCTTTATCCACAGGGCCATATGTCGTTGTGAATATGGCAATGAAGATGAGGATAACAGTCCAAATAATGCAAGTAATCATAATACCTCATCTCAGAGATATAGACAGATATCTAACATGATGTTAAAAATTTTAAAAAAAGAAATTGTTTCTGATAAAATAATACAGGAAACTTCAAGAACAATTTAACCCTTCTGCCTGAGCTCCTGAGTCAAAATTCGCAAATTATTGGTATGTAATGATTCATGGTAGATGGTTACAAGTGTTAAATCGGTATATAACCGATTGGTTAGAACATTTGCATTCTGACCATGATATCCGGGTTTGAATCTCAGCATGGTCGATTTGTTAGGAAGGAGCCTTCCTCATGTTATTGGATTGGAGGGGGTCAATCCAAGTGCGCGGCACTTTTAGAAAGTGCCTGAAAAACCCTACCACAGGTTGATCCAAGCCTTGTGAGTGAAATTCGGTAGACAAAGTCACAAGTCATCATGGCTGAGGGATTAAGCGTGGTGGCCTTGTTCAAATTGTCAATCATGGTAGATAACCTGTTCTTTCCCAGAAACTGTAACTAAGGTCTGCTCAGCATAGTTGCAGTATAAACCACAGGTGGGCTCTGTGGGTGTTGAACAAACACAAATGCGCCTGAGCAAGCATCTGCAATAGAGATTGGCTAGCCGCTCTAGTAGACAGATATCCTTGAATACAAGTGTTTACCCACCATTCAATCGGTAGCCGAGCATTAAGTCATTTTTCTCTATCATTATTCAACCGGTGACTGGGCAATATTTCATTTTGTTGGAATTTAATTTGAGAACAATATTTTACAAGTTCACATTCTCGCTATTTTTTCTATCCTCACTCCAACCTCTTTTTAATTTCAAAACTGGCTACCAAGGCCTTGATTCTTATCAGAGATAAGAATATATTTTCTGGCTAACGAGAGAGCTGGAAAATATAAAAAGGAATTCCGCCACCATTATTCTTTCCATGGTGCCATAATGTCTGGGGGAAAACGTCACAGCTTGTTCACTCCAACCTTTCTCCTTACTTTCAAAACCAGTTCCCAGAGCCTTGTTTCTTATCAGAGATAAGAATATATTTTCTGACCAATGAAGGGGCCAGGAAATTTGTTTAACAATTTTGGAGGGAAAAGTCCCTGATTCTCCTGAGCCTACCAAATTTCCATACATTTGGAGAATCTTTGCCTCTTTGGCAGTGAGATTTCAGCCCACCGTCTGTAAGGTCGACGATAGGGAGCTCCAGTCAACTTCAGAACCACTTTCAATCAAAGAAGAAATTCCTGCCGGGTTGGAGAGACAAACCGTCAGCCCACTACTAAAAACCAATTGAAAGCTGCATCCCTTCACCATTCCTTCTGTCGTCGACCTACGAACTCACTCAACTGCAAGATTCCTATATTTACCAACAATTTTCCTACTCTACAAGAACTGTGAGTGTTTCTAAACCTTAACAAAATTCTACTCGCTTAAAAAACGTTTTAGAGAAATATTTTGAGCAAGCCTTTTTTTCTGTTATGAGCATTTTCTCTTCCCTTAAAGGACATTTTCTCTTTTCCCTTTCTTTCTCTCCTAATTGTCTTTTTATCCTTTTACCCTTTTTTCTGTATATGTAAATAAACACTTTCTTCTTTTATTGTTACTCATCGAGCAGGAGTTTTTTTCTTTATTCGTCCGCGTCTAAAAGAGAGAGTTTGTCCGCTCTAATCTTGCTGTTTTTTAATTGCATTGTCGCAATTTTTTAACCTCAACCCAATTTTTTAACCTCAACCCTTGGATGTGGGTTAGCCGGGACAGATTTCCCAGCAATTTTTCTCAAGTGGTGGTTAGGGCTCAAAGGGTTTAAAATCAATTCCATTATATTTCACTCACCATTAGCTTATTTTGCTTACTATAAAACATTGAAAATAAATGTTAAACCTGATTTCAGTTATGTTATTTTATTCTAAATGTAACCCCTCACATGTAACCAATTCCTTATATGTGGAAGGTCTGCTTGTCAGGGATTGTACTGTATTTTCAATAATTCATTGTTTCTGAATGTTGCTAAATCTTTTTAGGTCAGTCAGTTATGTACCATGTGTGATACAAGCTTAGCCTAAGCTTTGCAAATTATAATCTGTAAATATATATCTACTCAATAACAACATTCGTTAAATTTTACAAATTTTTCCCTACTTTTAGAAAAATTAACAACATAATGTAAAAATAATAAAATACTTCAGAAATAACAAATAATTGTTTTAAAAATTAATTTTTCATCGAAATAGCTTTTTGCTTTTAGACAATATTGTTCATGTTCATTGAAATAAATAAAAGCAATTAAAAGCTTTTGAAATTAAATAATATTTTTGTTTTATTGAGTTTAGTATGTTACAATTCAAAGACCATTTTCAGGTAGAGGTGGTCCAACTAAAAAAAAAAAACATGATTATTATTTTTATTTTTGCAAGATTTTCCAAATTAATGTGTGTCATACAAAAAAACATGCTAAAAATTGTATATGTTATTTTACTAGTCCCGGTGATACAAAGAGAAACAAAGTTTTTTTAACCAAAATTTAGAATGTTCTAAAAAGAAGTAAAAATTTTTTAAAAAATAACAAAAAAATACTTTCATCTTTCCTCTTAATAATAACATAAGCATTTAGACGATAAAATTTTGTTTTTGTCAAGTTTGGTGTCTTTTTCATCATGCTATGCTTTTTTTTTAGCGATCTCATCAAGGTACCTAAAGCTTATGTGATTATGAATCTTTCGAAGCAGATTTTTTTCCTGCAGTAGGCTGCTATTTCTTTCGGCAGTAGACCAGTTGCCATCCAAGGCTAGAGAACCTGATTTGTCCTGCTATTTTTACCCATAGCTGGTGGGTGGGGGGAGAGAAGAAAAGGATTCATACCTTCCCCAAGGGTATTAGCACGTCAGTCAATCAGTTATGTGCCATGCGTGATACATGCTTAGGTGATTATGTATCTTTCAATACATGACTGATGAGGCAGATTTTTTTCCCCGCAGTAGGTTGCCATTTCTTTTTGTGGTAGACCAGTTGCCATCCAAGGCTATAGAACCCAGTCTGTCCTGCTATTTACCCATCTTTCGATACATGACTGACGAGGCAGATTTATCCCTGCAGTAGGTTTCTATTTTTTTTTGCTGTAGACCAGTTGCCATCAAAGGTTATAGAACCCAGTCTGCCCTGCTATTTACCCATCTTTCAATACATGACTGAGGAGGCAGATTTTGTCCTGCAGTAGGTCCCAATTTCTTTCTGCAGTAGACCAGTTGCCATCCAAGGCTATAGAACCCAGTCTGTCTTGCTATTTACCCATCTTTCAATACATGACTGAGGAGGCAGAGTTTTCCTGCAGCAGGTTGCCATTTCTTTCTGCAGTAGACCAGTTGCCATCCAAGGTTATAGAACCCAGTCTGTCCTGCTATTTACCCATCTTTCGATACATGACTGACGAGGCAGATTTTTTTCCTGCAGTAGGTTTCCATTTCTTTCTGCAGTAGACCAGTTGCCATCCAAGGCTATAGAACCCAGTCTGTCCTGCTATTTACCCATCTTTCAATACATGACTGAGGAGGCAGATTTTGTCCTGCAGTAGGTCCCAATTTCTTTCTGCAGTAGACCAGTTGCCATCCAAGGCTATAGAACCCAGTCTGTCGTGCTATTTACCCATCTTTCAATACATGACTGAGGAGGCAGATTTTGTCCTGGAGTAGGTCCCAATTTCTTTCTGCAGTAGACCAGTTGCCATCCAAGGCTATAGAACCCAGTCTGTCTTGCTATTTACCCATCTTTCAATACATGACTGAGGAGGCAGAGATTTCCTGCAGCAGGTTGCCATTTCTTTCTGCAGTAGACCAGTTGCCATCCAAGGTTATAGAACCCAGTCTGTCCTGCTATTTACCCATCTTTCGATACATGACTGACGAGGCAGATTTATCCCTGCAGTCAGTTTCTATTTCTTTCTGCAGTAGACCAGTTGCCATCCAAGGTTATAGAACCCAGTCTGCCCTGCTATTTACCCATCTTTCGATACATGACTGACGAGGCAGATTTATCCCTGCAGTAGGTTTCTATTTCTTTCTGCAGTAGACCAGTTGCCATCCAAGGCTATAGAACCCAGTCTGTCCTGCTATTTACCCATCTTTCGATACATGACTGACGAGGCAGATTTATTCCTGCAGTAAGCTTCCATTTCTTTCTGCAGTAGACCAGTTGCCATCCAAGGCTATAGAACCCAGTCTGTCCTGCTATTTACCCATCTTTCAATACATGACTGAGGAGGCAGATTTTTTCCTGCAGTAGGTTTCCATTTCTTTCTGCAGTAGACCAGTTGCCATCCAAGTCTATAGAACCCAGTCTGTCCTGCTATTTACCCATCTTTCAATACATGACTGAGGAGGCAGATTTTTTCCTGCAGGAGGTTGCCATTTCTTTCTGCAGTAGACCAGTTGCCATCCAAGGCTATAGAACCCAGTCTGTCCTACTATTTACCCATCTTTCAATACATGACTGACGAGGCAGATTTTTTTCCTGCAGTAGGTTTCCATTTCTTTCTGCAGTAGACCAGTTGCCATCCAAGGCTATAGAACCCAGTCTGTCCTGCTATTTACCCATCTTTCAATACATGACTGAGGAGGCAGATTTTCTCCTGCAGTAGGTTTCCATTTCTTTCTGCAGTAGACCAGTTGCCATCCAAGGCTATAGAACCCAGTCTGTCCTGCTATTTACCCATCTTTCAATACATGACTGAGGAGGCAGATTTTTTCCTGCAGGAGGTTTCCATTTCTTTCTGCAGTAGACCAGTTGCCATCCAAGTCTATAGAACCCAGTCTGTCCTGCTATTTACCCATCTTTCGATACATGACTGAGGAGGCAGATTTTGTCCTGCAGTAGGTCCCAATTTCTTTCTGCAGTAGACCAGTTGCCATCCAAGGCTATAGAACCCAGTCTGTCCTGCTATTTACCCATCTTTCAATACATGACTGAGGAGGCAGATTTTGTCCTGCAGTAGGTCCCAATTTCTTTCTGCAGTAGACCAGTTGCCATCCAAGGCTATAGAACCCAGTCTGTCGTGCTATTTACCCATCGATCAATACATGACTGAGGAGGCAGATTTTGTCCTGCAGTAGGTCCCAATTTCTTTCTGCAGTAGACCAGTTGCCATCCAAGGCTATAGAACCCAGTCTGTCTTGCTATTTACCCATCTTTCAGTACATGACTGAGGAGGCAGAGTTTTCCTGCAGCAGGTTGCCATTTCTTTCTGCAGTAGACCAGTTGCCATCCAAGGTTATAGAACCCAGTCTGTCCTGCTATTTACCCATCTTTCGATACATGACTGACGAGGCAGATTTTTTCCTGCAGTAGGTTTCCATATCTTTCTGCAGTAGACCAGTTGCCATCCAAGGCTATAGAACCCAGTCTGTCCTGCTATTTACCCATCTTTCAATACATGACTGAGGAGGCAGATTTTTTCCTGCAGGAGGTTGCCATTTCTTTCTGCAGTAGACCAGTTGCCATCCAAGGCTATAGAACCCAATCTGTCCTGCTATTTACCCATCTTTCAATACATGACTGATGAGGCAGATTTTTTCCTGCAGTAGGTTGCCATTTCTTTCTGCAGTAGACCAGTTGCCATCCAAGTCTATAGAACCCAGTCTGTCCTGCTATTTACCCATCTTTCAATACATGACTGAGGAGGCAGATTTTTTCCTGCAGTAGGTTGCCATTTCTTTATGTAGTAGACCAGTTGCCATCCAAGGCTATAGAACCCAGTCTGTCCTGCTATTTACCCATAGCGGGGGGGGGGGATTAATACCTTTCCCAAGGATATTAGCATGTAAGTGAATATAATGGATTCGACTGGAAATCCAACTAGGCTCTTTATATATAGTTACTATTAATTATCTCCCTTGAGTGACGCTCTCCAGCAAATATTTTACACTGAAAACGACCGTTGTTTATAAATTATTATAAATCATTTAAAAACGTTTATCTTTAAAATATTTTTTTCTTACTCTAATATTTTTTCCACCTTAATGAAAATAAATCTTCCGTAAGACAGAAATGAGTAAGTAATCACTTTCATTTTAATTTCTTTAATTATAACTAATTTTTTTGCTTTAATGTTTATTTAATAAACCTACAAATTTAAAAAAAAAAACATGTAATTATTTTTCCAGTCACAAATATAAATGATTTATTTTTGAATTTGTGAAATCTGGAAAGGCGAATTCATTTTTTAAAATGAATTTTAATCATCTTTTAAAAAACAAATTCAATGTTTTATTAATACTTTCTTCTCGGTACCCGGAAAAATGATGCCCGGAAAAAGTAAGAAAATTCGGTTGCTATGAAATAAAAGTGATTGAAAAACAAAATTTCAAACGTGCTTAGAAATTAATAAAAAATTTTTTTAAATAATTAAAAAATACTTTGGTCTTTTCCCTTATAAATAATAAATTTTTTCATGATAAAACTTTGCTTTTATTAATTTTGAGGCTTTTTTTTCATCATGGTATGTACCTCCAAAGATTCGCTAAAAAAGCGGACCATACATGATGAAAAAATTCCCCATAAAATTTAAAGACAGATTTATTGTCAAAATCTTTCGCTATTATTAAAAGGAAAGATGATTTTTTTTATTATTAATTAATTATGGAAAGACTAAGTTTATTTAAATATTTAATTTAATTATTAATTAATAGATTGAAACACTTGATCCAGGGAATAAATTTGGATGGTTTCTCAAAATATTTTTACCATTATTAAAAAATGAATGAAATTATTTTAGAAATGTTCGTCTTTTTAGAAAGTAATGGTAAAGATATTTTGAGAAACCATCCAAATTTTAATAAAACTTTCAGAACTTATTAAAAAATGAATTAAATTATTTTAGAAATGTTCGTCTTTTTAGAAAGTTTTATTAAAATCTGACAATTATTTGATTTTTGCAAGAATTTCCAAATTAATGTGTTTTTCAACCGAAAAAAGCGCTAAAAAAATAAAAATATTAGGCGACCAGACGTAAAAAAAAAATTTCAAACGTGCTAGAAAGGAATAAAAAAATATAATTAAAAATACTTTGGTCTTTTCTCTTATTAATAACATAAACTTTTTCACGATAAAACTTAGTTTTTATTAAGTTCGGGACCTTTTTTCATCATTGTTATGCTGTCTTTTTTTTTTGTGGGGGGGGTGAGAATTATTGAACAAAATGCCGTTCTGAATGCGGACCTAAGCTATGTTTTTGAAATAAAAATGAAGCTTTTTTTTGTTTCTCTAAAAAGAAATAACTATCTAAAAATTAATTCCTTTTTATTAAAATAATAATTTGAAAAGAAGATACAAAAACTTAAATCAATTTTATTTGCTTGAAAACAATAGAGTAATAATTAAAAATACTTATTTTAAAAAAATATTTAAAAATATTGGAGGAAAGTACGGCTCTGGTGTTGTTGCAGTGTAGAGAGTTTTATCTGGACTTGGAACCGATAATTTTTTTAGTTAATACTTAACTTATTTAAACGTATGGACCCCTTCAGAAAGTACAGCCCTGGTACTGTTGTGAGGGGTTTTTTTTTATCTAGCTAGATACCATAGTTATTGAGGAAGGAGGCCTAGCCCCCTAAGCTCTGCTTTAAGTAATATTTAGCCACCCCTCACAAGAGCTACATGTGGCACAAGGCCGGGTTTAATGTGGGTTTCCGAGCCCGTAGGCTCGGCCAAAAATATTCCTTATTGGAACCCTTAAAAACGGGTTCAGCAGGGACACAGTTTACCTCCCCGAACGAGACTCTGCCCTTCGGCTGAGCCTCGAGGCAGAGAGTTCGACCAAATAACTAGACGCTGGGCACGGCCCTGGTATTGTTGCAGTTGGGATATATCTGGACTGGAACCCATGTTTTTTTTAGTGAATACTTAATTGTATGCTCCCCACCTCCTCCAGAAAGTGCAACCCTGGTATTGTTGTTGTGTGGTTTCATCTCTAAAAGAATATTCTGTCAATTTCATTTGTCAGTAAGGCCGTTCTGGTGTGGCGATTTGGAGGCTAAGCCCCCTCCCCTATATTTTTTAAAGTAAAAATGAGGCTATATAGTTTTTTTTTCTTCTTTAAAAAGAAATAACTAAAACTTAATTTATGTACTACAATTTTTATTAAAATAATAATTTGAAAAGAAGATACAAAAACTTAACTTTATCTTTGATAAATCGATTTTATTTTCTTGAAAACAATACAGTAATTAAATAAATACTTATTTAAAAATATTGGGAGGGGGGTTAAGACTCCTACACCCCCCCCTCTAGAAGTACGTACCTGGTATTGTTGTAGCGGGGTTTTATCTAGACCCTCATAGTTAATAATACTTTTTAAAAAAATATTGGGGAAGGAGGCCTAGCCCCCCTAAGCCCCCTCCCCCACTTCTGCAAATACGGCCCTGGTATTGTTGTAGACAAGCGAGGTTTTATCAGGACCACATGATTTTCCAGTTATTTAAAAATATAGGGAAAGGCTTAAATCCCCACTCCACTCCTTAACGGCCCTAAAATCAATTTTTAATTGACTTGGTTACCGAATTTTTCTACATCCATAAAGTACGGCCTATTATTGCAGTGGGGTTTTATCTGAACACAAACCCTTTTTTTTTTTTTTAGTTAATACTTATGTAAATGAAAGTACAGCCTTGGTTTTGTTTTAGTGGGGTTTAATATTGCCCCCCCCCCTTAATATTTAAAAAAAAATATTGGTGAAGGAGGCCTAGACACCCCCCCACACACACACACACTCACTTTTGCAAGTACAGCCATGGTATTGTTGTAGTGGGGTTTTATCTGGACCCCACAATTTTCAGTTATATAAAAATATAGGGGAGGGGACTTAGCTCCCAAACCCTCGTTTCAGATTGACCCTAAAATCAATTTTCAGTTGACCTTTTATAGCAAAGAAAACGGCAATTTACCTTGTCAAACCTAGCGACAGCGCGTTGCGTGTATCCTGCAACAGAAAATGTGGCAACAAAGAAAATTACTTACCCCAAAAAAAGGGCCGTATTCCACATGACATGCTGAAGACGGAATACGTAAATTAAAAACAAATCCATCGCAGGAGTCGCTGTAAAAGTATTTTGATCTGCACAAATTGGGCGTCCTCTCTCAGTTGTCAACGAATGGAAAAAATTCGGGGCATTTTGGCTACCGCATTTGTCGGAAAGTGAGTTATTTTTCTGACTGGTTACGTGCATTGTGATTTGTGAGATAGTACCTGCGAATCGAGTTTTCGGCATTTCTTTCTGCCCCTGATGTTCGAGTCTGAACTTAGTGATTTATTCTCTGCGTTGTGGAAGGAATCTCCAACAAATATTTCCTTTGCAATCACAGATCGCCTACACTTTTAATTCATAGTTACCAAATTTCCCTACTTTGTCAAAATTACCAAACCTTCCATTACAGAATCTTCCTAAATTAGTTTTTCTAATCAGTTGTTTAATTTTAATTAGATTTTAACTTACAAAATTAATGGTAATTATGTACAAACCAACATGTGTCTTTTTGATTCATGATTGAATAGGTAGAAGATTTCCCGTGGTTGGCTACCATTTCTTACTTCTGTAGACTGGTTGACAACCAAGGCTATAAGATCTAGTCTATTATTCTGTTATTCAGTCCATAACTGGTGAGAGAAAAGATGTGTTCAACAAATCCTTCTCAAAGGTATTTGTGTGTCAGTGAATGTAACAAACCCGACTGGAATTCAAACTCCATTTTCTCATTCCAAGCCATTATCCATTTACACTGCATATCCGATGCACGCGCGCACACACACACACACACACACGCACGCAGGTTATTTGCGTGTCAGTGAATGTAACAAACCTGACTGGAATTCAAACTCCATTTTCTCATTCCAAGCCATTATCCATTTACACTGCATATCCGATGCACACACACACACACACACAAATCAAATCGAATGTCCTGTTTTAGCGCCAAGAGGTGTCCAGATTTGAACTCTTTCTCTTGTGTGTCCAGGTTCGTAACTACTGTCTTCCCAGTTACTTTTTAGCAGTTTAGCATTGATTTGCACCAAGTTTTAAAAGATTCTCCCTGTAAATAAATTGTCCACTAAAAAAAAAATACATGTTGACTGAAAATACTTTCTTTTTGGACCACATTTGTTTTGTAAACCATTTTGGATAACACGAGAAGATAATAGATTTACCAAATTAGAGTTTGTTTACAAACAAGGCTTAGTTTAATTTGTTTGATGGCATACCAACCTTAATGGGTTATTTAGTGCCAACAAGATTTTTATTGCTGGTAATAATTTTTTTTACAAAAATGTATTGCTAGTAATAATTGTTTTATCCAAAAATGTATTGTTGGTAATATTTTTATTTTTTCTAAAATGTACCGATGTTAATGATTTTCAAAAATAAAGTATTGCTGGTATTAAAACTTATTTTTATACTTTCATAGTATTTTGACCTCTTTTGGAGGGGTTAACTATTTGCCCATAGCTGGGACCCTGACAGGTGCTACCACCCCAGTCAGGGTGAACCTGGAAACACCAGCAAGTAAGAGGTGGTTCCATGCTCCTCAAAACTTCCTAATCAAAGGCCCTGCTGTCAGATGTAGTTTATCATCTTACCCAGGATGCTGATATAGTTTATTGTCTTACACAAGATGGTTTACAAACAAGTGGGTAACACTTAAAAAAAAAAACTGAATGTTACCTGCCATTTTAAAAATTAACCAAAAATCATAGAATTATCCGATTTAAATGGAATTTTCAGTACTTATTCATTAATGAATGAATTGTATATTGAATAGGTTATTTTATTAGGAAAGTTTGGATTTTTTGTCATACATCATTCCAGTTTCAGGAACACTTTTAAAATTGGGACTTGATGACAAATATTTTTTATTATAGTTTCATGAAAAGTCCATGAAGAAATTAAAACTTTTATTTTTGTAATATCAACTGTGAACCATCATGAAAATTTGTTCTCAAACTTTACAAAAATACTTGCATAATTTATATTATTTGGACTCTTATCCTCATCTTCATTGCCATATTCACAATGTTTCGGCCGTTGTACACGGCGGCCTTTTCAGATGATTGGAATTTTGAACCAAACCGTTTATTTCGTCCACTGGGGTAGTTTCTTCTAGTTCCACGTGCCATACTTCTTCCGGATGTCTCAGTTATTTCCCATTAACTCTCCAAGTTTTTGGTTCACCACTGCTGTGGTCTGGTATTGAACTCACAACTTCTTGAGTCTAGTTACTGGATCTTAACAAATGTCTTTATCCACTAGGCCATGTGTCCTTGAGAAGGCCGGAGCGTATAACAGCTGAAACATTGTGAATATGGCAATGAAGATGAGGATAACAATTTGAATAATGTAAGTAATGCAAGTAAACATATCAGAGATACAAAATAATTAAAAAAATAATTCAATAAAACTAAAAACCTTCAATCAAAAAGAAAACTGCTTCATGAAAATAATCTCAAAACATAATAAAAAAAGAAATTTTATCATCAAAATCTTTGTTTTATTATTAAAAGAAAAGATCATAGGATTTTTAATATAAAAGTAATTTTTTTCCTTTTTAGAACCTTGGAAATTTTGTTTAAATATTCAGTTTTTCTGGTTTCATCGGGGCAAAATTTGAGCACTTTTTTGTGGTGTAAAACATTGAGTTGGAATTTTTTCTCAAATTTTGGTTCAAAATCTTGTTTCGTTTACGTCACCAGTGGACACAATAATTACAATTACTTTGTTTGCACTTTTTCCTGTGAAAAACACGTCGATTTGGAAATTCTTGCAAAAATCAAATAGTTTTCAGATTTTAATGAAACTTTCAATTTTGAAATAGAACATTTTTGTAAAATATATATATGTGTGTGTATTTTTACATCTATTACCTTCAGTCACTCATTTATTTTCCTGAAATTTCAACAACCTTTTCGTATCACTTGTTACAAAATATTAAAAAACTTACACTTTGTTATAAGGACAAGTCCTCAGAGAATTTAAATAATCAAAATTTATTGGTCAAACAGGACTATTTTCATGAAAAATGAATTTTTATTAGAATTGTTTCCATTATTTTAATTTTAATTAGAATAATTTATAATCTTTAAAATCTTTTAAAAATCTATATTTTAGCAATAAAGTGATATTGTTATTAAATTAAAACTATATTTACTAATTGTAAATGGAAAAGGTGACTACAATTAAATTATCAATAAGAGGTACCTATAATAAATTTTAAATTTATTGGTAATTTTCAAACATTTTCTCAGGAAATGTCTTCATAACTGAGGCAATAATGCCAAAGTACCTAAAAATCAATAAAATATTTGATAGCTTAAAATATTTGCTTAAATTTTTTTAAATTACTGGGTAGTTAAAAAAAAAAAAAAAAATAATAATAAAAGGTGTTTACATTCTATTCATTATATAATTTTCAGAAAATCACCTGTTAAAAAAAATGCTTTCCCGTGATATTTTAAACTGAAATTAAGTAATATTTGTTTCAATTCAGATTAATTAATTAGACTTTAAATCAGTTAATTTTCCTCAAATAAAGTTTTAGAAAAGTACATTTTATTTTTTAAAACGACATTTTAATAAAGGGAATTAATTTACATTATTTACATCATTCGGACTATTGTCCTCATCATTGTCGCCATATTTATTACAACATTTCAGCCATTGTACACTCCGGCTTTCTTCAGGTGGTTGGAATGTTGAACTGAACCCTTTATTTCGCTCACTGAGGTAGACTGTTCTAGTTCCACATGCCATGTTTAATGGATGTCAGTTATCAGTTATCCCCTGTTAATTTCCCTCTGAAAGTTCTCCACTGCCTTAACCGGGTATTGAACTCACACTCCTGTTTGTGGATCTAACTAACGCCTTTACCCACTGTGCTATGTGTCCTTGAGGACATCTGAGTATGAATTTCTGGGTATTATAAACCTAATGTCTTCAGCAACCATTTTTACCAGAGCTCATATTGCAATTTTTGTTATTATTGCTTTTCTCTGGCACTCCTTATTACTGGTTCCCATATTGTATTCATTTCTATGCTTGGTCGGCTCGGGAGATTTTTGTGCAATAGCATATGTGCTGATTCCTTAAGTTTACGAATTTTCCAATGGTGTTCTTTGTCTATGATCTCAACCTGATCCCACAGAGGGCGATGGTCTCCCTTCTCTCTCCATATGTGGTCAGCCATGCCGGATTTTTCCACTTCCCCTCGTGTTATAGCTTTCTGGTGTTCTTGAAGCCTTACCTTGAGGGGGCAGCCTGTCTCCCCTTTATATTTCTTTCTATCGTTATGGATGCATTTATCAATTTTACTGATAAGTAGAAAAATAAAAATTCTGATCAATTTAAATTTGATTTGAAATAGAGCAAAATATTTAAACCTAACCTGCCTGCTGATGGGTACTGCTGCTGCAGTTTGTCTTACTTGACTGCATTCAGAGAAGCTTTTGTTTTGTTACAGCTGCTGCTGCTGAAGACTTGCTGTTATCTGTCTTTCTTTATTAGCAACTCCCATATCATAACTATTTCTATGCTAGGTCTACTCATGAGGTCCTCATAGACTAGCATGCCCCTGATGAAGGTTGGAGGCCACAATGGCTGAAATGTTGTGATAACAACAAAGATAAGGATAATTGTTCAAATGTAAATTGTGTAAATAATGATAATTTCCCATCCCAGAAATTCAGACAGAAATCATTTTTGTTCTTTTTTTTTTTTTTTTTTTGTGAAACCACCGTACTGAATTGATGGCAGATTTACGTTTTCTGAAGAATCACTTGTTTACTTTCATTTATTAGACTTTGAATTGAATTATTCCCTTCCATTTAATTTAATATGAATTTTCTGCATTTAAGTATTTTTACAAATCAAATTGTGCAATTAAATTTGTATTTAATGTTTCTCCTAAGGTTTCAACTAACATGAATTACTACATTTGAGTCTAGCAAAGTATGCCTTTATTTCTGGAAAAAAAAACCTATTTAATCCAGCTTCTAAGGATTCAATTAATTTAATATAAACCATTGGATTTTTTTTTATTCTTGCCGAACATGTTTTTTATTATATGCCAGAAATGAATTATTATCATAAGGAAATCAAGTCGGCCAATATGTGCAAAGCATTAAAACATCCCAACCCGAGTGCTGCATCTTCCCTTTATCATGTTGACCGTTTGTTGGGTGGCATTTTTATGCAGCAAGATGACATACAAATGTCCGTCCTAGGTAAGACATTAAACTACATCCGCGTCCTGGGTAAGACGATAAATTACGTCCAACAGCAAGGCCTCTGATCAGGCGGTTTCGAGGAGCCTGGAACCACCTCTTAATTGCTGGTGTTCCCAGGTCCACCCTGACCCGGTGTGGTAGCACCTGTTAGGGTCCCAGCTATGGGCAAATAGTTAACTATTACCAGCAATACTTTATTGGCAAAAAATTATTACCAGAAACAGATTTTTGACAAAACAAAATATTACCAGCAATAAAAAAAATCTTGTCAGCATTAAATAACCCTTTGAGGTTGATATGCCATAAAACAAAATAAACCAGACCAATCGAAACCAAAGAATACATATTCTATTCATACGAATCTATCCTAAAAATGTCGTCGGCATTAAATGACCCATTGAGGTTGATATGCTGTAAAACAAAATAAACCAAACCAATCTAAACTAAGGAATACATATTCTATTCATACAAATTCATTTTGTTTCATCTTCAAGCAAATATTGGAATATTCCAATATTCGCTTGAAGATGAAATTTAATTATATAATTAAATTTGAAGTTTTTAGCTTCCATTTTTGAAACATGGTTATTACTGTGTAATGAAAAAAACATTTTAAATCAGTTAATTTATAATATTTATGCTCTGTAAATTTACATTGAGCACTTATGCTTAATTACCCTTGGGAAAGGTATGAATCCCTCACATCTCCCCTTGCTATGGATTAAGTAGTAGAAAAGACTGGATTCTGTAGCGTTTAATGTATTTGTTTTTTAAAAAAATAAACAAATGTCTATTTTAAACCAAATACAGTTTGAGAATCCTTTATCCAAAATTCTTATGCACAAATACCCTTGGGAAAGGTATGAATCCCTCTTGTCTCCCCTAGCTATGGGTTAAATAGTAGAAAAGACTGGATTCTTTAGCGTTTAATGTATTTGTTTGTTTTGTTTTTTTTAAATCAAATGCCTATTTTGAACCAAATACAGTTTGAGAATCCTTTATCCAAAATTCTTGGACCTGGAAGTGCTTCGGTTTTAAAATTTTTTTCAGATTTTGGAATACAGGCTATTTAATTTGTATATAGCATGTATAAAATGGGGCAGCTTGGGAATGGAACCCAAGCATAAACACAATATCTCTTTACATTTCATAATGCAGCATATATATATATATATACCTTGAAGGTAGTTTTATACAAATAACGTATACCCTAAAAGTAGTTTTATATAAAATTTAATCAATGTTGTGTATGTACAGATACAGTTAATGACGCCAGTCATATAATGCTCGCAGTGATTTTTTAAGTGGTGAAATTAAGATTTCATCTAACATATTGTTTTTTACTTTCTGCATACATCCAAAAAGATATGATCACTAAAAAATATCTAAATGCAACACCAAACACTACTTCTCGAAAATGGAATCGGTGTGAGAAATTGGATGGAGAAGGTACACCAGTCTCTACCAATGATGTTGTGTTTTGATTAAAATGTTACAATAAATACAGGTACAATATTTGTATGCAAACAGGACATAGATTCTGATTATTTACATTATTCGGACTATTGTCCTCATCTTTGTCACTATATTTATTACAACGTTTTGGTGTTGTACGCTCCGGCCTTCTTCAGGTGGTTAGTATGTCGAACTGAACCCTTTATTTTGCTCCACAGTGCCATGTGTCTTCAAGGACACATCGCACAGTGGATAAAGGCGTTAGTTAGATCCAGTGACAGGACCCAAAAGAGTGTGAGTTCAATACCCGGCTAAGTTAAGGCAGTGGAGAACTTTCAGAGGGGAATTAACAGGAGACAACTGATAACTGACATCCATTAGACATGGCACGTGGAACTAGAACAGTCTACCCCAGTGAGCGAAATAAAGGGTTCAGTTTGACATTACAACCACATGAAGAAGGCAGGAGGATACAACAGCCGAAACGTAATAAATATGGTGACAAATATGAGGACAATAGTCTGAATAATGTAAATAGTGTATATAATACGTCATCTCAGAAATATAGACAGATAATGGATTCTGATTACAGTTAAATATAATGAAAACTGAAAAAAATCAAAATTTTATTTGTAATGCTGCAACACAATAATCATTCTATGGTTAGCCATGTTCCATTTGTGACAAGTCATGTCAGTGCCTGAAAGTCTTTCAGATTTTGAAGATTCTTGGATGATTTGGGAATTTTGGATAAAGGGTACTCATAAAGGGTACTCAACCTGTAATAGAAATGCAGATACAATCTATTTCATGAAATTTTAAGTTAAACTTCTTTTGTTCTTTTTTAGATGTTCCAGTTTAAAAAAATTTGAATTCGAATCATCATTTATTGCTAACTGATGAAAAGAAAATATGCAAAAACCCACCAGAAAAAATATAGTGGACTTACGGAAGAAAAATTCTTATTTAACACTTCAATTTTCAAAAGACACTTGAAAGTTTCTGATGCAAGAAATGTTCTTTTTAAGGAGATCAAATTTGCTTGCACACAAGAAAAAACATACTGGAAAATGACGATTTTTCCTTTGCAATAAAGTAACATATTCCAGTCACCCTTGCTGGAGAGAAGTAGGCTTTTCAATCACCATTTGCTGAAAAGACTACGCAGACAATCTATTGTGAAGTTGGTAACTCATCTTTAATACTGAAGTCAATTTTAAAACAGTATATACTGTCAGAAACTGGAAGGGAATTACATTCAACTGTATTCAGGAAAGTTGGTGAATTTGAATGTTTTATAAGTTTTTCAAACTATTAAAAAAACGGTATGGAAAGCCTCATAGGAAAAAAATATTGTTGTGAGATTTGTGGATGTAAACTGACAAACATTTCAACTTTAAAAAATCATTTAAAAGCCCATACTGGAGAGAAACCATATTCTTGTGAAGTGTGTGGCTTTTCCTTTACAAAGAAAGCAGATTTGGTGGTGCATATACGAACACACACTGGAGAGAAGCCATATTCTTGTGAAGAGTGTGACACATCTTTTTCACGAAAATCATATTTGGTGGAGCACATGCGAACACACACTGGAGAGAAACCATATGCTTGTGAAGTGTGTGACTCCTTCTTTTCACGGAAATCGTATTTAGTCGCACATATGCGAACACACACAGGAGAGAGGCCATATTCCTGTGAAATATGTGACTACTCCTTTTCACAGAAGACTCATTTGTTGAGGCATAAACAAAAACATACTGGAGACAGGCCATATCCTTGTGAAGTATGTGACTCTTCCTTTACATATAAATCAGATTTGGTCATACACACACGGACACATACTGGAGAGAAACCATATTGTTGTGAAGTGTGTGGCTCTTCCTTTACAAAGAAAGCAGATTTGGTGGTGCATATACGAACACACACTGGAGAGAAGCCATATTCTTGTGAAGAGTGTGATACTTCTTTTTCAAGAAAGTCACATTTGGTAGAGCACATGCGAATACACACTGGAGAGAAACCATATGCTTGTGAAGTGTGTGACTCGTTCTTTTCACGGAAATCGTATTTAGTGGCACATATGCGAACACACACAGGAGAGAAACCATATTCTTGTGAAATATGTCACACTTCCTTTTCACAGAAGGCACATTTGTTGGGGCATAGACGAACACATACTGGAGAGAAACCATATTCTTGTGAAGTATGTGACGCTTCCTTTACATATAAATCAGATTTGGTCTTACATATACGGACACATACTGGAGAGAAACCATATTCTTGTGAAGTGTGTGGCTCTTCCTTTACAAAGAAAGCAGATTTGGTGGTGCATATACGAACACACACTGGAGAGAAGCCATATTCTTGTGAAGAGTGTGATACTTCTTTTTCACAAAAGTCACATTTGGTAGAGCACATGCGAATGCACACTGGAGAGAAACCATATGCTTGTGAAGTGTGTGACTCCTTCTTTTCACGGAAATCGTATTTAGTGGCACATATGCGAACACACACAGGAGAGAAACCATATTCTTGTGAAATATGTCACTCTTCCTTTTCACAGAATGCACATTTGTTGGGGCATAAACGAACACATACTGGAGAGAAACCATATACTTGTGAAGTGTGTAACACTTCATTTACAGAAAAGTCACATTTGCTAGGGCATATGCAAACACACACTGGTGAAAAGCTATATTCTTGTGAAGTCTGTAGTTCTTCCTTTACATATGAATCAGAATTGGTGGTGCACATTCGAACACACTGTAGAGAAGCCATATACGTGTGAAGTATGTGACTTTTCATTTTTTAAAAATCACATTTAGTTGGGCATAGACAAACACACAATACAGAGAAGCCATTATTGTGTGACAAACACTTTCACAGAAAATATGCGAACAGGAGAGAAACCATATTCTTGTGAAGTGTGTGCATCTTTCCTTGCAAAATAATCAGTTTTGGATGAACCTTTGTAAAAAGAAACTAGTTATAATAACAAGAAAAGAAAATGTAGGAATAATAGTGAGACATATAAGTTACCAATGACATGTTTACACAATATTGGGGAAATCAGAGAAGTGTCTTTGAATATTCTTTTATTATTGTTCAGAGTAGCTCTTCATTTTTTTTTTTTGGTAGATTATAAAGACAAAATTGGGCTAGCTGCAATATAAATGTATCAGTTTTATTGGCGTTTTTAATCATTTCATGCCAAGCAAGGCAATAAAGCCACTAAGACACAAGAGGGTTACTGTGTGAGAGAGAATATGCGTAAAAACACTATTAAGAAAAGTGAATGATAAAAGAATATGAAATAAGAAGACAGATTTTGAAATTTAATTTTGAAAACTAAAATCTTAGGGTTAAAAAGAGGCATTACATAATCACATCTAGATTACAGTATTACAAGACATAGTTGTAAGCTGCTCTGGGCTGCCTCCACACATAAACTCGCCCTGGCGTTGGGAAAAGAGAAAAAATGGACTCGTCTGAGAATATGACTTGCTTCCATTGGTCTACAGACCAGGCATTGTGATCTCTGCACCACTTCAACCTCTTCTGAATGTTGCGAGTGGAGGGAAGAGGTTTCCTCACCGCACATCTTCCATAATATGCAGCCTTATGGAGCTCACGGCGAACAGTTTTAATAAAAACTGAACTATTCAGATGGTTATTCAACTCAGCAGTCACTTTGGCCGCATTTGTCCAATGATTTTTTGCCACATTGCGTTTCAATGCACGTCAGTCCCTGTCAGTAAGTTTACAAGTCTGGCCCGAATTGCTACAGATGCTAGAGGTCTTGCCCCGTTTTTCCAATTGCATCAGTGTTCTTGATATGGTAACTCTTGAAAAACCAAGCAGTTCAGCAACCTTAGTGATTGAGACTCCTGCCATGCGAGCTCCAACAATTTGCTCTTTTTCGAACACGGAGAGGTCACGCATTTAGCTTAAATTTTACTAAATTCTAAAAATAAATAAGACAAAGATAGATAAATAAATGTATTTACAATAGATATAACCTGGAATTACAAAGTTTTAGTTAAAGTTCTTAATAGGTCTTTGAAATATAGGAGTGGATTTTGTAACTGTTCCAATTTTGTCCAACACCTGTACCTACAATATTTTGTGGTAATATTAATTTATACTGGAAATGATATATATAATGAATATAATAAAAATTGTACTCCAAGGCAAAAGTTGTCTCCCTTCTCTTTGTTCAGTATTTTAAAATCATTGCTATTGCATGCAATCAGTCGGCAGTCATACACATTCCATTAGCAAGTGCTTCACACACACACACGCATTAAGGTACTATACCACTTGATTTCCATACTTGTAAAAAAAAAACACTGAAACTTTGCAGACGCCTTTGTGACAAATTTATTTCAAACAATTACATGTATCTGGCTGTATAAATGTTATTGTCATATTTAAGATGGTTGACATCTTTTCCTGTGAAGATCATTTCTTTGCGTGGCATAAAAAATTGTTATTTACATTGTTTGGAATGGCAATTAACAATAAAGAAAGTTAAAGTTACATTATTAAAAAAAGTTAAATAAAATATAGAATACTCCCATGATGCATCAGGACAAGTATTTTGCCACCAAAGAAATGAAAATAAAAAAAATGTCTCTCCTTTGTTTTCAACTGCCGCAGAAGGCAGATGTTCTGTACAGTCTGAGATAAAACATGTTGCCACCAACAGATAAGCAAAATTCCTTTATTTGTGTATTCATAGATGCTCTTTAAAATTTAAATTAATACGTATATATATATGTATACGTATATATATATATACGTATATATACATATACGTATATATATATATACGTATATATACATATACGTATATATATATATATGCATATATGTATACGTATATATATATATATATATGCATATATGTATACGTATATATATATATATGCATATATGTATACGTATATATATATGTATACGTATATATATATATATGCATATATGTATACGTATATATATATGTATACGTATATATATATATATGCATATATGTATACGTATATATATATGTATACGTATATATATATATATGTATACGTATATATATATATATGCATATATGTATACGTATATATATATGCATATACGTATATATATATGCATATACGTATATATATATGCATATATGTATACGTATATATGTATATATGCATATATGTGTACGTATATATATATGTATACGTATATATATATGTATACGTATATATATATATGCATATATGTATACATATATATATATGTATACGTATATATATATGCATATATGTATATGTATATATGCATATATGTATATATATATATATATACATGTATACGTATATATATATATATATACATGTATACGTATATATATATATATATACATGTATACGTATATATATATATATACATATATGTATACGTATATATATATATACATATATGTATACGTATATATATATATACATATATGTATACGTATATATATATATACATATATGTATACGTATATATATATATATACATATATGTATACGTATATATATATATACATATATGTATACGTATATATATATATACATATATGTATACGTATATATATGTATACGTATATATATATATATATATATACATATATGTATAACGTATACGTATATATATATACATATATGTATAACGTATATATATATATATATACATATATGTATAACGTATATATATATATATACATATATGTATACATATATGTATAATGTATATATATACATATACATATATATATATATATGATACCCGTTTATCCCTATACGGGCATCACGTGACTGCAACTGGATCAAAATATTGCAAGCAAAAGCATTTATGAGATACAATGAAATAAACATAGGAAGAAAAACAATAACTTCCTATAGTATACTGTTATATAGGAATAAAGTGTCGCTGCCGACACTTGAGTTTGAACATAGAACGCCAGTGAACAGACACGGGCGATCCCATTATTGAATTACGTGGATCACGTGACTATAGCGGAAACATATAAGTAGGAAGTTGTGTGAAGTCTTAATTGATCGCCATTTCTAGTCTCTCCTCTATTATTATTTGGATCGCTATTTCTACTCTATCCTCTATTGCTATACGGACCACTGTTTATCTATTCGGATCATGTTGTGGTCTTGTTAGGGCCAGAAATAAAAACACAAAGTGGAATTGAATTAAATATAGTAACAGTAATACAAACATATCCAAACGAGAGTGTTACAGCAAGAATGTTAGGTCCGACTGTCAGAGCTGACTGCTGGAAACTTCCCTCTCCAAAAGGCAGTACCTACTCGTATTTATAGTTGGTAGAGTCCATGCGTGCATGGGTAAATTACCATAACAGTTCAATATACAGATTACTATTCAAGCAAGTATTACTGAGTAAGTACTATTAGTGCAAGATTATTCAAAGGCATCTGGCACCAGTATTGTTCAATGGCATACTATAGTTGTAACTGCGATTACAAAGTCTCTACTACAATGAGCATAACGAAAGTGAGAACGAGTATTCGTTGACATCACAAAAGTGGCAACAAGTGTTCGTTGACATCACATAATATACATTTCAGCAAAATTATTGCATATTTGAAAGAATACAGATACAAAGAAATGTTGCTTATCTGTTGGTGGCAATGTTTTATCCCAAACTGTCCAGAACATTTGCCTTCTGCAGTGGTGGAAAAGAGACATTTTTGATTTTTGTTTCTTTTGTTGGTAAAATGCTTGTCCTGATGCATCATGCGAATATTCTAATATTTTATTTAATTTTTTTAATAATCTAACTTGATCTTTCTTCATTCTTAATTACCATTCTCATCTGTACTTTAAAGCATATTGCTTAACTTTTGATTTTTCTTTTATTATTAATTATTTGGTTTTAAGACTACTATATAGTCTACTAATAGTGGGTGGTGATTTTTTAAACAATTTATTTATTGATATCACTACAATTCCAACAACTATAATGAGAGGAAGCACTTAATTGTATTTGCCACCTCCATAATAGCCACCACTGAAAATTCCTTATCCAACGATAACGTAAAATTCATCAACAGTCAGTTATGTGCCATGCATGATATACGCTTAGGCAATCATGTATCGTTTGATACATGACTGAGGAGGCAGATTTTTTCCTGCAGTAGGTTGCCATTTCTTTCTGCGGTAGACCAGTTGCCATCCAAAACTATAGGACCCGGTCTGTCCTGCTATTTACCCATAGCTGGAGGGAGAAGAAAAGGATCCATACCTTTCCCAAGGGTGTTAGTATGTAAGTGAATGTAATGGCTTCAACTGGAATTTGAACTCGGCTCTCTGATTCCTGAATCCAAGACTCTATCCATTACTCCACCGTGCCTCCCTCATTCGCCAGATTCACCCACACCGCCTCTAAAACAATAAAAGATAACAGATGAGTTCAAATTGCATTCACTTTTGCATAGGAAATGCATTAATCTATCTCTTCCCTCCAAACTATGAGTTAAATAACAGAGTAGACTGAGTCTTTAGCCTTGCATGGCAGCCTAAGAGGACTACTCTGAATTCAAAACAATGGAGAATGAAGGATTATACTATGTTATAATTAAATCTCATTAAGTCAATTGGCATGCTGACCAGGTGTGAATGCTATGAAGACAGTGAACAAAATAAAACGGTCGTTTTTGTTAAGTTATTTTGGATACTATTTTAACTAGTGATACAACCCAAATGACTTCACTCACTTTATAGTTCCCCAAAAGAAGGTTAACCAATCAGGAGACGTGAAATATTCAATCCGTTGTGTATAAAGGCGGCCATTTTGTTTCCTCTCTCCGAATGTCCAATGCCAACTTGTCAAGCGAATGAACAGAAGGAAAAACTACTGAACTACTCTCTGCTACTTTATCGGGATATCCACTGCTAACCTGAACTGCGCTTCCCTACTGTCTTCGAAATATTCACTGCCAACCTCTGGATTCTATACTCAAGGACTACCGTCATCATGAACAACAGTTTTCTGTGCATAGGCTCCAAGAATCACATCCAGTTACTGAAGCAAGCCCCTGCAATGAAAGCACTCTCAACTTGACCGTTATCACTCCCAGGATTGACTAATCACCCGATGCTTCACACACGGAAACCAACAGAATATCATCTCAATGTCACCACCCAGCTATAAGTCTTTCTCATCGCTGTGGCTATCACTTCAGCAAACCTGACTCACTACAGGAGCCCCTATCTAGCTTTGACACCACCAGGCTCCAAATGCCAACTGTCATGATTGATAACATTTCAACATGGACACCACCCAACTATGAGCCTTCCTCATCGCCACCATTGTCACTTCAGCATAGTGACTCTGACTCCGCAAACGTGGGACCCTGTTTTGTAGAAATACAGGCCTATCACCTACAATAATCGCTCATCACTTCGGCAACCAAAGCACCTTACTACAAATCGCCCCCCCAACCATGACCTCTATCATCCAACATGTGTGTCAGAGCTAACCAATGACTTTATCCTGTGACCTCGATCAAACCAACCCAAGAAACACGTCAACTGCTGATGCTACCCTTACTCCTAATTGTCATCCGTGATGATCAGCAACCAAATTCAACATTTCACCAATTTTTCAACAACTCTGTAAGATACCTTGTATATGTTGGATTACCTCCTCTTAATTTTCAAAACCACTTCTAGGGGATCGTTCTGGGTAAGACATTAAACTACATTTGCATCCTGGGTAAGACGTTAAACTACGTTCAGCAGCAAGGCCTCTGATCAGGAAGTTTTGAGGAGCATGGAACCACCTCTTAATTGCTGGTGTTCCCAGGGTGGTAGCACCTGTTAGGGTCCTAGCTATGGGCAAATTGTTAACGATTACCAGCAGTAATTTTTGAAAAAAATTATTACTAGCAATACAATTTTGAAGGAAATATATTACCAGAAACAAATTTTTAACAAAACAAAATATTACCAGCAATAAAAATATTTGTCGGCATTAACCCTTTGAGGTTGATATGCCGTTAAACAAAATAAACCAAACCAATCTAAACCAAAGAATACATATTCTATTCATACGAATCTATCCTAAAAATGTTGTCGGCATTAAATAACCCATTGAGATTGATATGCCATAAAACAAAATAAACCAAACCAATCTAAACTAAAGAATACATATTCTATTCATACGAATCTATACTAAAAATGTTGTCAACATTAAATAACCAATTGAGGCTGATATGCCGTAAAACAAAATAAACCAAACCACACCACTACTAGGGGATGCTTTCTGGCACTATAAATACTCCGCGATAATTATTCGCAGCCTCTCCTTACTTTTTACATCAAAATGTAAATTTCCTGCAGATGAACACGTTACCTTTGTGGGGCAATACACACACACACACACACACACACACACACACACACACATACATACATATGCACCTTTCACATGATTTTTTCTAGAACTTTCTCCTACACTAAACTACACATACACAAACTGCATTAGCTTAAATTCAAGACTACATGGCACAATGGATAAAGGCGTTAGTTAGATCCAGTGACAGGACCCAAAGAGTGTGAGTTCAATACCTGGTTGAGGTAGTGGAGAACTTTCAGAGAGAAAATAACAGGAGATAACTGATAACTGACATCCATTAAACATGGCATGTGGAACTAGAACAGTCTACCCCAGTGAGCGAAATAAAGGGTTCAGCTCGACATTCCAACCACCTGAAGAAGGCTGGAGCGTACAACAGCCGAAACGTTATAATAAATATTGTGACAAAGATGAGGACAATAGTCCGAATAATGTAAATAATGTACATAATACTTCATCACAGAAATATAGACAGACTTTTAAAGGATTTGAAATTCTAGAAAGTTTCATGTAATTAAGTTTTGCTAACAGATGTAAGAAAAATTTTACCAAGATTTTTTAAAAATAAAAAAACTCAAAAATAAATTCAATCATTTTTGAATAAGTATTGAAAGTTTCTTTAAAATCCCACAATTATTTGATTTTTGAATGAATTTCCAAATTAATGTGTTATTTTACCGAAAATGACTACATGAAAATGTCCATGACCACAAGTCTTAAGCAGAAAAAAAAACAAGATTTTTGACCCAAATTCAGAATGTGTTAAAAAAGAGGAAAAAAAA
>OZ038479.1:7713401-7755901 GCA_964036315.1 Acanthosepion esculentum
AAACACCTCTTTCTCTTCCGTGACCAGACAAAAGAGACAAGACGTCTGCTTCATTTCCTCTCATGGTATTTTGCTATTTCATACAAGGAAGTCATTTACTTGTTTTTTTATTGCATACAAACCTCATCATACCTTAACTAAACACACACACCAGTACAATATAAAAGAAATATAATTTACATTATTTGGATTATTGTCCTCATCTTTGTCGCCATATTTATTACAACGTTTCGACCCTTGTACGCTCCGGCCTTCTTCAGGTGGTTGGAATGTCAAACTGAACCCTTTAATAACTTGTGGTGGCCTTTTACCACATTTATTTAATTTTTTTAGGAACCCAAACTGATGTAAAAGAAAGGGACAAGGCATAGGTATCAATATATATAAAACTAGCAGCATGGCCCGGTGTTGCCCGTGCTTGATTAAAAAATCGTACGACCCATACAGCAATCGCTATCACTTGACACAAGGAAAGAAGAACAAGAGATCAAATTGCAATCAACAATAACATATGTATTGAAAATCAACGAGTACAACAATTGTGCTTAAGGAATTAATATTAAGGAAGAGCAAGTTGCTTCCCATGTACTGATATCTGATACAAGATAGGAATGATGTACTTAAGAATGTTCTTGTTGAAGTGTTCAGTGTACAAATAAGATTTGAATTCAAGAAGGAAAAGCTTGTACAAAAAGGATAATCGAATTTGATTTGTGGCTTGGCTTTTGACAGACAGTAACAGTGTAGTGTGATAGTAGTTTTGTGTCTGTGTGTGTGTGAGTAGAAGAATGTAGGTAAACGTACGTAGCTGACTTCTCTTGAATAATTGTTCTACTACTGCTCTATTGTCTTATTTCCGTGGTTTAAATACTTTTTGGATAGGCTCCAGAAAGCAGCGGGAAAAATATCGAAAGGAATATTTAAAATACACGATTAATCCCCCCCCCCCAAAACGACCTGAAGAAGGCCGGAGCGTACAATGGCTGAAACGTTGTAATAAGTATGGCCACAAAGATGAGGACAATTGTCCGATTAATGTAAATAATGTAATTTGGAAATTCATTCAAAAATAAAATAATTGTCGGATTTTAATGAAACTTTCAATACTTATTCAAAAATGAATGAATTTATTTTTGAATTTTTTTTTTTTATTTTAAAAAAAATCTTGGTAAAATTTTTTTTTTTGATATCTGTTAGAAAAACTTAATTACATGAAACTTTCTAGAATTTCAAATCCTTTATAAATCATTTTATATTATTTATAAGCTGGACTCCTTGGAGAATGTAAATCATCAATTTTTTTTCCCCAACTATCATCAACTTTTTAAAAATCTGCCCCATATCGTAAAATAAGAACTGCAATAAAACTATCTAATTATTTAATTAGATAAGCTTTTATTTGCTTTTATAAATAATATACATTGAGAACATTATTATCTGAAGAAAAATTTTTTTTCAATGAATAAAGAATTTTCACAAGAATTTTTCATTTTACTTTAATTTTCAAAAATGTTTTAAAATTCATCCAAAGCACAAGGTAGGTTATTAAGTTTTTAAGTGAAGACAACAGTTGCGGCCAAAATGTTCAAAATGGCATTGTTTTCGTCAGAAAAGTAGGTATAATTTTTTATCAAAGTTGTTTTATATTCTATCATTTTCACAGACAATATTTACGATATTATTTGTTATTGTCTGAGATTTTGGTGTAATTTGAGAGGATAATACAAAAGTTATGGATGATTTAGTGATTTACTGCAAAACCCATGGCGGCCAAAATGATCAGAACGGTTGCTTTTACTCCGTGTTTTAGTATATTTAACCGGCAAATTAAAAAAATGTAATTATTTAGAAAAAAATGAAATTAAAAAAGGAATTAATAATAAACAACTTTTTAAAAATCTACTCAAAATCATAAAATAAAAACTGTAATAAAACTAATTATTTAATTAGATAGGCTTTTATTTGCTTTTATATAATTAGATAGGCTTTTATTTGCTTTTATATAATTAGATAGGCTTTTATTTGCTTTTATAAATAATAAACATTGAGGACATTATTGTATGAAAAAAAATATTTTCTTTGATAAATAATGAATTTTTACAAGAATTGTTTACATTTTTCTTGTTTGAATTTAATTTTTCAATTTAACAACAATCTATTTATGATATCTATTATTATTAATTAATTTATTTTATTAATAACTAGCTTAAAAAGCTACACTCTATGGCAGCCATTCTCAACCTTTTCTCCATCGTTGACCCCCTCGGCTTTATGTATTTCTCCATTTACCCCTACTCCAATACAAAGAATTCATAGCCATCATAAAGCATTGATGAATTATTTTTTAAATTATCAGGTACTTCAATTATTTACCCCCGACTATATAATTTTTTACCCTCTAGGGGTAAATTTACCCCTGGTTGAGAACCTCTGCTCTATGGACACTTTTAAGCTAGCTCTCGTGTAGGGGTAATTGGGCCTCTGGCCCAAAACTAAACGGACCTCTGGTCCAGCTTAGAAAACAGTAATTCACTCCATGGAACTTTAAAACATCATTTTAACTCTGATTCGAGCTGTAAGTCCAGTTCTGGCTAAAAAAAACGATTTTAGCCAAGACTATGATTTGGTTGTACTTCCACTTCAGGCCGAAAACTAAGTTCTTCAAATCACAAACACTTCAGTTTAGTTGAGTTCTTCAAATCACAAACTCTGCGGAATTTCAAAACCTCACATCATGAAACTTATCACATTAACTCTGATTTCTTTGCATTTTGAAGAAATAAAATTGATTTCCTCAATTGACAGATATATATATATATATATATATATTAATTTTTGTATTCATATATATGCGTATATATTTGTAGACATTTAATGTAAAGGCAGAAATTTCTTTATTACCTTCAAATTCTTGTATTACCTTCTAATCTTACTTCATCTTGAAATAATTTCTAATTAGACTTGAAAATTTAGAAATTTTACTCATCTGGAGATAATTTCAATTTAGATCACTTAGATTTAAATTAAGAATTATTACTCCTTAAGAATTATTCATGATATTAAAAATATTAAAATTAAAAAATTTTAAAATTTAAACACTTAATTGAATTCACTATGTAACGTTAAGGGTAAAATTTTATAGAAAACTTAATATGTATAAAGATTGAAATGGGGAAATGCATATGTATTTTTGTATTTGTAATAATTTGTGTATGTATGTGTGTATATACCATGTATGTGTTTCTGGTTATATATGTATTGTAATCGTACACGTTTTGGAGATATTTTGAAATGAATTTAACGAAGAGTTATTTTATTAAATTCACAAAATTTTTGTGCTACTTTGACTTCAGTAAAAATGGAAAACTTTTAAAATCTCTAATTTTTTTCAGTTATTTTAAAATTTGAATTTTTAACTGTTTCCTCCTCATCTGGACACAAATCCCAACGCTGGATGTTCAAACACATATGAAGGGCGGATTTTCAATTCAGGGGTCATCCTGATTCCAAAAAATATATACAGTGAGAAAAGAAAAAAGTCATATAATGAAATAAAATAAATATTTTAATTTTATTAATCAACTAATATTAATTAATCAATTAATATTAGTTAATCAATTAATACTACTATTTATTATTAATAAATTAGTATGGCATATGATATATAATTGCACATGGGTTACAATAAAATTTGTATTTTGTATGAATATTATGTCATGAAAATTAGATGTATGCCCTCCTGTTAGATGGGGTGGGGGCTGATTATATATATATATACATACATATATATATATATATATATATATATATATATATATATATATATATATATATATATAATGGCTTATGTAAGCCGAAAGGTTAGATTGGATTAAAAAATATGTATCAATATTGTGATTTTCTTTCATTGTTTAATGATAATGTTATTAAGCTTATCAGACGATATGAAAAGAACTTACATAAAATATATAGACAACACTTATCTATATTATTTAATGAAACATGTATGAATATATATATATATATATATATATATATAAGAAATATAGTTTTAAGGTGTGCTATATTTATTGGATAATGTGCTGAATATCAGACATAGAGCATATGTAAATATATATAAATTTTATATATATAAATTTTATATGTATATATTTTGTATATATATATTTTGTATATATATATTTTATATATATATATTTTATATATATATATTTGATATATATATATATTTGATATATATATTTTATATATATATTTTATATATATATATATATTTAATATATATGTTTACTATATATATATTTAATATATATATAATATATATATATATATTTAATGTATATATATTTAATATATATATGTATTTATTATATATATATTTAATATATATATATATATATATATATATATGTGTGTTTAATATTTAATAATAAGGTAAGTAGTTTTAAAATATATTTATATATTTAAGGTATTTTTTAAATATATACCGTTAAAAAACAAAAAAGTCATATAATGAAATAAAATAAATATTTTAATTTTATTAATCAACTAATATTAATTAATCAATTAATATTAATTGATCAATTAAATTAGTCAACGAGATGACGATCCGAATTTTAAGAAGCGTAATATCTTAAATTGAAATATTACTCTTAAAAATAAAACACGTTTATTAAAAATGCTAATTTCATTTGATAGACATAAAGATATTTATATATCAGTAAAGTTTTTTTTTTTTAATTAAATGGTTTTCTGAAGCAAAGAAAGCATTTATTCATTCATTAATATATTTTCGCTCGTCTACGGTTGGTGCTCTTTACATTCTAAGGCGAGAAAGTTCTTCTCCCATAATGTATGCAAGTTGAACGAAGCTGTGTCCAGCATCGATCAGATTATCGCTGTCAATCCTAATTCATCTCGTCTTTTTAAAATACAGAAACCATCAAAATTATCGCACTGGATTATCTTGTAAGTGTCTGTCACTTTATTTTACTAATTAACTAAAGTAAATATTAATAAATTTCGTCTTTTTGATGACCGCTTCCTTCTACAGGGTGGTCCGAAAGTCTTGTCACCCCTACCAAAAAAAAAAACGTACTGAGGACAATAAAAGAAGTAATACGGTAATACAAATCACATGTACTGGATTTAGTTTATTAACTTTCACTGACATTGTCACACATCGAGAAGGTCTGTATGGACACAATCATTTTCGTGTCAGCCATCTGAAATAGAAAATTACATTATGTAGGGGTGACAAGACCTTCGGACCACCCTGCAGATATTATTTTTATAATAACAAGTGCAGACGAGATTTCAGCTACTTACTTAAAGACACATTTAAAAGCTTCCTTTTTAGTAAGATTTTGGTTTTATTTGAATGATAATCGTCTAAAGCTAATTCTTTGGAAAGATAAATAAATTTTTGCATAAAAAAACTCTTTTTAGACATTTTTAAATAAAAGCATTCAGTCGACACTCCATGGACCGACATTAAATGAAAGAAAAGAAAATGGTAAAAAAAAAAAAAAAAAATTTAAAGATCTCTTAAAAATCCAATATTCACCCGAGAAATGTCTTTTGAAGTCAGTAGATGTTAGAATTAATTAATTAACTGGATTTTGTTTGCTTTTTATTTAAAAAAAAAAAAAAAAAATGTTGAAAATAATGTTTCTTCATTATTACGCACGGTAAACTGTGAGGTCAGAGGTCAACAAATTTTTTTTTTTTTTTTTTTTCAGACAGATTCAAAGATTTCATTTTTAAAAAGTGCGCAAAAAATTAAAAACAAATATTTATTTTTAATCAGTTCACTCCTAGCAAGTCGATGATGGCACAAAGGGTTACTGGGAGTGAAAGAAAAATTCTGTCAAAAATCTGAAAGAAAATAATATATTATTATAGTAAATCTTCTAACAATTTTTTTTTTTTTTTTTTTTTCTAAATTTTCAGGACGGATTTTGAAGAGTTTTGATTTTCATATTGCAAAAAAAAAAATCTTTTTACCGAAATATTCCGTTAATTTTCTTTATAATAGACATTATTTGTCATCACCCCACCCCCAATTTTAATAATATTCATGTATCAAAATTATGTTATACAGTGTAACCCGGATATAAGAGATTTTTATCTGGTCCCAAATTAGAGCCTGTGTTAATAAAACAAAATATACCAAACCCGGATATAAGAGAAACCCGGATATAAGAGACTTCGTCTCCGGTCCCAACAACTCTCTTATATCCGGGTTACACTGTAACTGACTTGCCAAATATTTCTACAAGGTTTTCTAATGAAATTTCCTATTCCATATGCAATTCATTAAACAATGAATAAGTGCTGAAAATTACATTCCCTGATTTTTGGTCAATTTTTGAAAACATTTTTTGCTTTGATTTTGCGAGGAATATATTTTATGCATTTATTTGACAAATTTATCATTTCAAATCTTTTTTTTTTTTTTAATCTCCATGAAATAGCACTTTATGTTTCCAAAGATGATATATGTAGAACTTGGATCTTTTGTTGTGGGCTGGTCACTCTTGATTTTTCTCAGGGCAGCCTTTTGCAGGACCACGCACATATATGTACGTCTAAGAAAACATGCCAATTTTAAAAAGGTTTATTCTGTTGTAGTGTGCATTTTATTTGAACTTGATCTAAAATTGTGTAATATTTACCCTTAAAATATTTTTGAAGTCGTATTCATGTGTCTCTAGAATATTGTTCAGACACACCCATCCATTAATAGGCCATGTCTTGGCATAGCTTTTTTTTTTTTTTTTTTTTAGAGCACTGTGGCAATAAATATAGACATTGTGGCATCTTGCTGTGGTTCCACAGTCTAAATTCATGTCTTGCAACACAATCTTGGCAAGAAAGCCTGCCAGTTTTCAAGCACTTGGGGTTAAGGTATTCTGTTGCCAACGTGTCTGGGGGTGGGGATCTTTTGTTCTCCTACCTCTCTGGTGAGACACACTTGACTGGTAACCTCCCAATAGAGGATGCAAAATTCTCGACCTGAACTTTTTAACGTTGACCCAGTGAGATAACTTGGCTTTCCAAATAACCAGGGCATTGCAGAAATATATTTCAAATTTTCTTTTTTCTCCGCCACTTTGTACATCTGTGCAGCACCACTGTCATCTCTGTTTACCCCCCCCCCCTTCCCCATTTGTTGTGAATAGTACTGCGCAGTACAAGGTTTGTACACAATACTGGTATGACCGTCATGCCATTTTCAGCAAACTTTTTGAAGGAGTTTTTTATGTGTCTCTAGAGTATTGTTGAGCTAGTCCCATCTTCTAATAGACTCTGTCTCAGCGTACAGAATAGATTTGAATTGGAAACATTTTTATCTTTATTTTTAATCAATTCACCCCAAGCAAGGCAACAAGGCCACTTGGATGCAAGGGGCTACTGGGAGTGAAAGAGAAGACTTTAAAAGGGACTAAAAACCCAATCTTAAACAGGAAACAAGGGATAACCTCTACTCTTATTCAAAAGACTAGAGAGGAGTGTGAACAGGACAATAGACAAACCTATTAACTCTATTTAAAACCTTTAGCACACTGCATTTTATCTAGAATTGTTTCCCCCGCCACTGCATTTATTTGAGGGTGCAAAAAACTTGAGCATCGACTGTTTTAAAATTATTATATCTGTATTGTGCGTACAGACTTGATTTTTTGTAAACTAATAAAGGAATGGATGAGTAATATTTTGATGTGTTGCATTGTGTTTTGCATGCATCTTTTGATATTGAAACCAAAACAAAAAAAACAAAACAGATTTGTTAACATACTTGTTTCATTATCTATAAAATTCTGTGGTGCAGTCTAACTTGTTATCTATTCAACTGTGGTATCTCTGGAAGCAGGGGTATGGGCAGAAGGCCACATCACACTTTCTTCACGCATAACCTATCTCTGGTGGCGCTTCTTGTCTCGATTTGTACGTACAACACCAGGGATGAATTTAGCTTAAGATAGGGGCAGGCAAAAATTGCCTTGGTGGACACTTTAAAAATGAGGTCACCATAGCAATTGCTTAAGAATTTGCAAAATTTGTTTTTTATTTGTAGAAAGTAATTAATGTAACATCTTTAAGAAATTGATAAAAATAAACAAAAAACTTCATAATCAAGTATTTTTATTGACAAATGACATAGATTATAATGACTAGAATTATTACCCATGATGCATTGCAGCAGAACATTTTCAAAAAAGAAATCAAACATTACATCAATTTTAGCTTAGAAATATGTTGCGGAAAGAACGAGTTTGTTGTATTACAGTATAAAAATATAAAGCTTTATCAGCATAAAATCAAAATAACTATTGAAACCAAAAAAATATGTACAGGAAATGTCAAAACGATCTTTGAATTTCCAACATGAATATTAATTAGTCATTTCTTATAAATAAAAATATTTTCATGATTAATTTTTGTTGCCTAGCATTCTGAAGAACTTCCTCTACTCAGGCAATTTGTCAGAATAAAAAAACATTAATTTTTTATTATCTTAAATGAGGGTCCTGTTTACAATATAAAAACAATGTCAAACTGATCCCCGACTTTTTGACATGTATTTTTCTTTCCTTTTTGAGGGGACCAGTTTATTGCTGTTTTAAAATGAAATGTATTTTTACTATGTAATGTGTGTTGCATAGAGATGATTTTCATTTCCGGTAGACATAAATTTTGCAAAATTGAAATAAATTGTAAACATTTGTTGAAATCCCTTTCATGGGCCTCTTTTCTTTGAAAATATCTCTGCATAAATTCCTAGTCAAATTTTCTCTTGGAAAGTCTCCACGACTACCTTATTAAGAAAAATGTAACATTTTTCATTCTTAATTAAAAAAAAATAAAAAATTTTAGTTTGAAGGCAAAAATTTCTGTGGATGTGGTTTATTGATAAAAATATTTTCGCGACTAATTTTTGTTGCCTATCATTCGGAACTTCTACTCAGACAATTTGTCAGAATTGAGAAACATTAATTTTCTGTTATTTTATGTTTACAATATAAAAACAACATCAAACAGATCCCTGACTTTTTGACGTGATTTATTTTGAATTTTTTGATGGTGTTGGTTTTCTGAAATCTGCTCAGAATTGTAAAATAAAAAAAAGTGGAATAAATAAAGCCATGATATTTAATTAGAAAAGCTTTTAATTTTCGATATATTATGGACACTATTATCTTAAAAATACTTTTTTGATGAATAATGAATTCTTACAAGAATTATTTTCATTTAATCAAGGATAAAAATATGGCAGATGAGAACAAGAAGTGGCCTATCTTATTGGCTAGGAAAAAATCCCAGCATGCATCTGTATGTTTTATTGATGGATTTGGGGAGAAAGATGTTTTTGCATTAATTCCACATAGATTGGAACCACCAGATTAACTTCATCTATTTAAATACATTTCTCGTGTTGAAGGGGAGGGCATGATGTTGGATTCCTTGTTTTGCATGATTTTAAAAGCTTAAACTTGAGAAATCTCAATTAGCTTATCAGTTCAAAGGCAGACAATTCCTTTTGTTGCTCCAACAGTCAATTGGAAATCAAGTGTACTTCTGGTATGCTAGTAAAATCCAAATTAACTAGCTGGAACATTTTGGCTTATCAGGTAATTTGTCAGAATCGGAAAACATTAATTTTTTATTATTTTAGTTGGGGGGTCCTGTTTACAATATAAATACAATGTCAAACTGATCCCTGACTTTTTGACATACATGTAGTTTTCTTTCCTTTTTGAGGCGACCAGTCTATTTAAGTATTACTGTTTTAAAATGAAATGTATTATTACTATAGAATGTGTGTGTATACATATGATGTTCATTTCATTTCCGGTAGACATAAATGTTGCAAAATTGAAATAAACTTGCAAGCATTTGTTGAAAGTCCTTTCAGCTACCTCTTTTCTTTGAAAATATATCTGCATAAGGTTCTAGTCAAATTTTTTTCTTGGAAAATCCCCACGATTACCTTATTAAGAAAAACAACACTTTCTGTTCTTAATTTAAAAAAAAAAATGTTTTTTTTCTTTAAGTTGAAGGCAAAAATTGGTGTGCATGTAGCTTGTTTTTTAAGGGGCACTGCAGAATTAGATATGAAGATTGCAGCATTTTGCCATGGTGGCGCAGTCTAAACCCATCACTGCAACACAATTTGGGCAAGAAAGCCTGCCAGATTTCAAGCACTTTGGTTTAAGGTATTCTGTTACCAACGTTTCCGGAGTGGGGGGTTCTTTTGTCCTCCTCCCTCTCTGGTGAGACTGGTAACCTTCCAGTAGAGGATGAAAAATTCTCGACCTGAACTCTTTAGCATTGACCCTGTGAGTTAATTTGGCTTTCTAGGTCATTACAGAAATATATTTCGAAAAGATAAATGAAAGCTTTTTTTCCACCACTTGGTAGATCTATACCGCACTATGTAGTACATTGTCAGCTCTGTCTCCCCCCTCCCCTTATTTTGTTGAGACTAATACTTCGTAGCACAAGGCTTGGACACAATCCTGGTATGACCTTCCTGCCATTTTCAGCAAATTTTTTTTCTGAAGGTCTAAATAGTGAGCAGTTGTCAGAAAATTCACTGGCCTTTAGAAATGTACAAAATGTGTATGTCCCTGTGTGATGAGGAGGTGTGCTTGATCTGCTTGGGGTTTTACTGATTTTATTTCATTAGACGCCCTTTCGATTTACACACAATGTGCCACATGCACTTGTCCTGTGTTGGGCTAGGTCATGAAATAATGCAAGTGATGAAACCTAATTGCCCATGTCAATAACATGTCCCTTATTTTGTACATTTTCTGAGAGGCAGGGGACGACTTTACGCACAACACACAACACTGCCTTTGGTGCATGGGTCATTCCTCGGCCCAAGTACACAACTGCCCCACTAGTAGAGTTTTTTGCGCCAACTGGCTTTTAGGCATGTCAGTTAGTTGACCTGTTCTTCCTTTGAAAGCATCTACTGAAAGTTCCTTTCCAAGATAAAAGTATTTCTGCCAAA
Organism: Acanthosepion esculentum; assembly: GCA_964036315.1. Lineage (NCBI taxonomy): Eukaryota > Metazoa > Mollusca > Cephalopoda > Sepiida > Sepiidae > Acanthosepion > Acanthosepion esculentum. Next base: position 7,724,425 of record OZ038479.1, read on the forward strand.
CTGGCAACAAGTTTTTAAAGCCTACAATAAAATATTCAGAAACTGTAAACTTTGCTTGTGGTTAGTGGTTGGGATGCGTATGTAACAAAAAAAATAAATATATATATATATATATATATATATATATATATATATATATATATATATATATATATATATATAGTCTTAAGGTGTGCTATATTTATGAGATGAAGTGCTCAATATCAGAGATAGAGCATGTGTAAATATAAAAGTGAACATTGAAGTCAACACTTAGAGGTGACAGTCTGTTTCAATCTAGATGCAATCATTAGGTGGCCTGACGATTGCATCTAGCATGAAACGGACTGTCGCCTCTAAGTGTTGATTTCAATGTTCACTTATATATATATATATATATATATATATATATATATATATATATATATATATATATATATATATGAAAATTTCTCAAAGTTAACTTTTAGAGAAGACAATATTTATAAATAAATGACAATAAGAAAACAGTAACTGCTGACGCGTTTTGTCCAATGCGGACTTTTTCAAAGCAAGATTAATGAAATATTCTCCACGCGTGACATTAACTGACGTCATTTTCAGCTAACAATATGAAAATAGCGTTTCCTACATTCCCGTTGCTAAGAACACTCTGTTTTTTGTTTTTATTCATTTTCTTTGTTTAATTAAATTCATTTCGTTTCTTGCTTTGAAAAAGTCCGCATTGGACGAAACGTGTCAGCAGTTACTGTTTTCTTATTGTCATTTTTATATATATATATATATAATGCTGGACACTCCCGTTGTATTCAACGTATGAGGGTCAAACAACTCAGTTCCTAGGAACCGACAGCTAGGCACCTGCACATATGACTTGATTCTAGTGGTGAAGGCTTTGTGCAGAACCAGCCACGCCTTTTTGAAGAGCTGAAAACAGAGGCCTGGTGCACTATGTGCCACAAGGTCCCCAAACGACCCTTTGCAGGTTTTGAATTCAGAGTTGTCCTTCTCCTAGACCAGTTGCCATCCAAGGCCATAAAACCCAGTCTGTCCTGCTATTTACCCATAGCTGGAGGGAGAAGAGGATTCCTACTTTTCCCAAGAGTATTGATTAGCACATAAGTGAATGTAATGGATTTGACTTTAATTCAAACTCGGCTCTCCAATTCCTCACTCCAAGCCACTATCCATTACTCCACCGTGCATCATATATATATATATATATATATATATATATATATATATATATATATATAAAATTTAAAACTTAATAACATTATTACCAACTATAAACAAGTGCCTAAAACATTGCATTATATTGCTATCTTTTTTTTTTTTAATCCATTCTTAAAGAATCTATCTTATATTAGATAAATATATCTAATACAAAGAAAACTTTCTTAAAGACACAATTCATAAATTAGAACTTTGTGACTCCCCACTGAGCAGGTAGACCACACAAAGGGTGAAGATAAAAAACCCCACTAGACAGACACACATACACAATTACAAATACATATTACCACCCGTTGCCCACTTAGACATACAAGAATCTTCGCAAACCTACATACACATAGAATTATCCACGGTTTTAATACACATGACACAGATCTGACCAATAAGAACTGACCCAAACATAATAGAAAATACCAGTGTTCCTGTTTTTTTATCTGTTTTCTCACAATCTCTGAAGAAGTTTTAATAAAAGTGAAACATGTTAAATTGATATGTTTCCTATTCTTTTATTTTATCATCCTGTTGGTTTCTGAGCCATATTTGATCTGCATTTGATCTTTAACTCATACATATATATATATATATATATATATATATATATATATATATATATATGAAGAAATATAGTCTTATATATATATATAAAGAAATATAGTCTTATATATATATATATAAAGAAATATAGTCTTATATATATATATATAAAGAAATATAGTCTTATATATATATATATATATATATATATATATATATATATATAAAGAAATATAGTCATACCTACTACGTAGTTTTGTGAGCATGTTGTTTTATTTTGACTTGCTCACAAAACTACATAGTAGGCATGACTGAACCAACACCAGTCAGCTAAGTGATAAACTTCTACAAATTATATATATATATATATATATATATATATAAATTCTGTTAACACTCTATCCTAACTTTTGATATTGAACACTTTGACAAAAACCTGTATGCCCCAAAGGCTTTTCCACCTGGAAAAAGAACAGCAGTTCTGGCACTTAACACTATATATATATATATATATATATATATATATATATATAGTCAGGTATATCTCTGTCAGGTTATATGGAGGCACGGTGGAGTAATGGATAACGGCTTGGATTGAGGAATCGGAGAGCTGAGTTCGAATTCCAGTCGATTCCATTACATTCCCTTACGTGCTAATACCCTTGGGAAAGGTGTGAATCCTCTTCTTCTCCCTCCAACTATGGGTAAATAGCAGGACAGACTTGGTTCTATAGCCTTGGATGGCAACTGGTCTAGGAGAAGGACAACTCTGAATTCAAAACCTGCGGAGGGTCGTTTGGGGACCTTGTGGCATCCGTTGCACCAGGTCCCTGTATTCGTCCCTCCAAAAAGTGTGGATGGCCCTGCACAAAGCCTTCACCACTATAATCAAATCCTGTGTGGCTGTCGGGCTTCCAGTTTCTGGGAACTGATCTGTCTGACCCTCATACGTCGAGTTCGACGGGAGAGCGATAATATATATATATAAATAGCTGAGAAGAATAACAGCACTCGTGGCCTGACGAAACACTGTCGCCTCTAAGTGTTGTCTTCTATGTTCACTTTTATATTTACACACGCTCTATCTCTGATATTGAGCACTTTATCCCATAAATATAGCACATCTTAAGACTATATTTCTTCATATATATATTTATATATGACGTCACACTTTATGAAATGGACAAAGTCCGACAATTATTTTAAGACATTTTTATGTTTATACATTTTTTTTTTATATAGATAAAAATATTTAAGTAAATGCTCTGTTCATAATAAACAGTATTAACAATATTTACCAGCCTTAATGTCCAAGAAATTGCCACAGAAAACATGTGTCCTCTGACAGGGATCAAACCTCTGTGGTGTAAAGCACATCAGGCCATATGACTGTTCCGTATAGGATACAGGTTCGATTCCTGTTGGTGGACGCATGTTTTCTGTGGCAATTTCTTATATATATATATATATATATATATATATATATATATATATAAACCAAATCACTCCAAAAAATATCATGAAAAATAAGGAAAACATCAGTCTACAATAATCCATTCAAAAAACTGTACATCAAGGCAGTAATATAATAGACTACCCATAATGCAGCAGAATAAACCACCAACAATATCTCATGGACCTTTATATATAAATAGTTGAGCAAAAACACAACTTACATTTAGCATAAACAGACTGTCACCTCTGTGTTGACTTCAATGTCCACTTTTATATTTTTGAAGATTACATGAGTTGTGCAAATAGTACAGGATAATATGTATATTTATTAATAAGTGTGTGTGTGTGTGTGTATGTATGTATATATATATATATATAAAAAAATATAGTCTTAAAGTGTGCTATATTTATGGGATAAAGTGCTCAATATCAGAGATAGTGTGTGTAAATATAAAAGTCAACATAGAAGTCAACACTTAGAGGCGACAGTCTGTTTCATGCTAGATGGAATCGTCAGGCTGGTTGCCTGATGATTGCATCTAGCATGAAACACTGTCGCCTGTAAGTGTTGACTTCTATGTTCACTTTCATATATAGACACTTTATAGCTCTGTTATATAACATCGAGCACTGTTTCAATAACACCAGCACTTTGTGCAGTTCACACACACACACACACATATATATATAAAAAATATGTTAATGAAATTCGAGAGATTAAAAAATAATGAGAAATGATAATTATACAACAAAGTGTGATTCCATTTCCCTGGGAATTTGTTTTTTGTTTTTGTCACTGTGTCGTGTTAGGGTGGCATAGTGGATATGTGTTACTTATACATATGTTTTTGTCATCTAGTATTTGTGAGTTGTGTCTGGTAGTGAAGCACCTGTTCAGCTTAATTACAATAATCTACAGATATCCTATATCAGCCAGTTAATGGGCACCTGATTATGATCAGAGAGTTCTTGGTCGAGACATGTCTATATCAGATGAGAACAGTAGTTTGAAATAATACAAGAATATTGACAATTACTCATCTTAGAAATGAAATACTAAATTATTGGCAGATTTCTACCAATTTCAATTCTGTTAATACATGGACATTTCTTTGCATTATGATGCAAAGGAACTTAGTTTGGAATTTTTTTTATTTCTGGTATTTTAACCCTGATGTACTGAATTCAAGTTTTCCTAGACTGGTTGACAACCATGGCTAGAGACCCTATTTAGGCTCTTATTTAACCCTGATGTATTGGCACAATGTCGGAAGCTGACAGAATGTTACCCTCATAATTACTGGTGATGGTTGCACATTACACTTTTGTTGTACTGTTGATTTGAATTCAGTTTTCCTTTTACTAGACTGGTTGACAAGCATGGCTAGAGAGTCTATTTAGCCTCTTATTACTGGCAAGAATGTGTAAGCAATCATATTAACAGTGGAAGAAAAGTGTAGCTGAATTATCAATAATGTTCAATGTATCTCTACAAGTTTCTAGGGAAATAAATAGATGTCATTTTTTTTAAGTGTCTATTGTAAATATATTTCATTTTTAATTCTTTCTTTATTTTGCTTTTTCCAGCAAGAAAAATATTTGAGCTTTAATGAATCATCATTTTCTTGGAGGTCTGAAGAAAAGAAACTATGGAAGACAACTGAAGAAAAAAAATTAAATTTTGAAACTTCTGGATTATCAAATGGATAAACTTTAAGAAGGAAGCTCAAGCTTCTTACTGAACAGAAATCATATTCTTGTAAAATCTGTGGATCATCCTTTTTGAAAAGTGAAATTTGATGCTGGAAAAAAACTTTCTTCTGAAGTTGAATTGAGTGTCTCTTTTTAAAACAGTGATAGCTAATAAAACATATTCTAACACATGCAAAAATACCCTTTGGAATGGTATGAATTTATCTCTTCTTCCCTCATCTGTGGATTAAATAGCAGTATTTATTGTATCTGGAAAAAAGATCATTTTCTCCAAACAATCTTTAATACAACTTTAACTTGCAAAAAAAAACAATTATTCTTACAGTCAGAAAGCTGTAATAATAACAAAAAAAAGTAAAAAAAAAAAACATCAATCAATCAATTCCAACACACTAGAAAAAACCATATGTTGAATGCAGAAACACTAGAGACAAGCCATATGTTGTGAAAGGAGTCCTGCATCTCTGGCAGGGAAACACTAGAGACAAACCATATATTGTGGACATGTGCATCTCAGTCCTCAGGAATTAGTTTTGGTGGTGAATATATGAATGCACAATGGAGGAAAAGCCATATCCATGTGAATTGTGTAGCTCTTCTTTTTCCCATAAGTCATCTCTTCTGAAACATATGCAAGGTCATCTTGATGAGAAAGCATATTCTTGTGAAGTGTGTGGCTCTTCCTTTTCACACAAGTCACAATTAAACCAGCATGTGCGGAGACACACAGGAGAGAAACCATATTCTTGTGAACAGTGTAGCTCTCGTTTTAATCGGAAATCAGATTTAGTGGTGCATATGCGAACACACACAGGAGAGAAGCCATATGCTTGTGAAGTATGCACTTCATGCTTCTCACAGAAATCAGATTTGGTGGTTCATATGCGAATACACACTGGAGAAAAGCCATATTCTTGTGAAATTTGTAATTCAAGCTTTACACAAAAATCACACATGGTGGTGCATATGCGAAAACACACTGGAGAGAAACCATTTTCCTGTGAAGTATGTGGCTGTTCCTTTTCCCATAAGTCATATTTAGCAGTTCATATGCGAATGCACACAGGAGAGAAGCCATATTCTTGTGAAATGTGTCAATCTTCTTTTGCACAAAGATCACATTTATTAGTGCACATGCGAAAACACACTGGAGAGAAGCCATATCCTTGTGAAGTTTGTGACTCTTCCTTTACATATAAATCAGATTTATTGGTACACATGCGGACACATACTGGAGAGAAGCCATTTACCTGTGAAGTATGTGACTCCTCATTTACACAGAAGAGTCATTTGGTTGGGCATATACGAACACACACTGGAGAAAAGCCATATCCATGTGAAGTATGTGACTCTTCCTTTACATATAAATCGGATTTACTAGTACACATGCGGACACATACCGGAGAGAAACCATTTGCCTGTCAAGTATGTAACTCCTCATTTACACAGAAGTCACATTTGGTTGTTCATATGCGAACACACACTGGTGAGAAGCCATATACTTGTAAAGTGTGTGGCTCTTCCTTTGCACAGAAATCAAATTTGGTTGGACATATGAGAACACATTCTAAAGTAAAGACAGTTGTGTGAGGTTCTTTTTAAAAGTCACATTTCCTGGAGATTACGCAAAGCAAACGTTCAGTGGAGAAAAATTGTGCTTTAAATACCGGAAATAATGGTTGCAGGTGTTTATTTATAACAACTATCTTGAGATGACAGAATGCACCTAGATTAACAAAGGGAGACAATTCTCTGGTGACTATTTTCCCCTGCAGCATGGTAAAGGTTAAGAATTGAAATTTATCAGAAAATTCAAATAGGAAAACCGTAATGTTTTCATGGTTATTTCTAATATTCTATTATAATTACCATTGTAGAAATACATGTCCCAAGTATTCTTTCATTTTCTAATATAATAATAATAATAATCTTTGGCATCTATATATCATACTTAAACTTTAATTTTGCATGTATGTTCTGAGATACAGCTTAAATGATACCCCAACTTAGAAGCATATTGTACCTTAAACGCCTGCTGATTGCAATGTCAAATTTCAATAAATTAGACAAGGATTCTTGAGCTAAGGACGTTTTTTCTTTTTTTAAGGCGTTTTTAACCTTTACCAAAAGTTGCCATAGAATACTCTCCCTTTACTACTCTAGGCGCATTCGGTTGTCTTGAGATGGTTGCTATAAATAAACACTTGTCAACTGTTATTTCCAGTATTTTAAGCTGTAAATTGCCTACTACTGCTTTGGAACAAGGTTAAACTCCTGTTTTTCATCACCATTTTGAATTAAGTGGAGAAAAGTTATGCCTTTTCTATAAATATTTTCATGCTGATTAGCTTTCCTCTTTGTACCTAGTGATAGATTTTTGGCTAATTCTCATCATTTTACGGCTGAAATTGCTAGATGTAACCGTGAGCCCTATTCTGATATTTTCATTGCTCATCTTGCCTGCGGAACTTTTTTCCAGCTTCTTGCTTTCCTATCAACTATGATTTTCAAAATTTTAAACACAACATCAATCATCATATTCTGTCTCCTTGAATCCTGTTCTTTTATTACCCGCTGTCCTGAATAGCTTCTGGCTTACTGTTATATCACATTGAAACAGTTGTTCCTGTACAATCACCAAAGTTAAGCAGCATCGAACTTAGTCAGTGCCTAGATGGGTGACTGCTTGGGAATACCAGGTGCTATAAACTTGGATTTGAAATTGTTAATCAGGGACTCAAGTTACAATTCTAGTTGAGTTATAATCACTACACGCAAATACCCTTGGGAAAGTGATGAATCCACCTCTTCTCCCCTCAGCTATGGGTTAATTAATAAGATTTGTATCACTAAATCGTAATCAATAAAATATTTAGATTTTGGCATTAAATAACCCATAGAGGTGTTGATATACCGCTAATCAAAAACGACCAACCAATCAATATTTCCTCTGTTTTTTTGTGTCTTAGCTTATTGCCTTGCTTTTTCCGAAAAATTTTTAGCTGCTGATTTTCTATAAAAGAAAGTGTGTTAGTTTCTTTTCATCACTAAAGAGAGATTCTCTTTATTATTTACACTATTGACATTCAAAGTATTGTCCTCATCTTTTTTATCATCATCACAATATTTCGACCGTTGTGCCATCTGGCCTTCATCAGTAGATATCAATCTAGGTCGTCCTGGGTATGATGATAAACTATGTCCAACAGCAAGGCCTCTGATAATGTTTTTTGAAAAAATAATGTTGCCAGCTATACGTTTTTGAAAAAATAATATTATCAACTATACATTTTTGGAAAAATAGTAATACCAGCTATACGTTTTTGGAAAAATAGTATTATTACCAGCTATATGTTTTTGGAAAAATAATGTTGCCAGCTATACGTTTTTGGAAAAATAATGTTGCCAGCTATACGTTTTTGGAAAAATAGTATTACCAGCTATACGTTTTGGGAAAAATAGTATTACCAGCTATACGTTTTTGGAAAAATAGTATTACCAGCTATATGTTTTTGAAAAAATAGTATTACCAGCTATATGTTTTTGAAAAAATGATATTAACCAGGTATACAATTTTGAGGAAAAAATATTAACAGAAATAGATTTTTGACAAAGCAAAAATATTACCAAGGAAAAAAAAAGTTGTCGGCATTAAATGACCCATTGAGGTTGATATGCCGTAAAGCAAACCAATCAATCTAGGCAACCTACACAGAATTCTGAATTGCACCCTTTATTTCATCTACAGAGGTAGACTGTTCTCATTCCACTCCTTACATCTCATTTCATTCTTATTTGTTTTAGTACTGCTTGATTATTTCTTGCCCGTTTTCAAAGACTGCTTTGCCTAGCCCAGGGATTGAACTCACAGTTACTATCATCAAACTCACAAACCAACACCTTAATCCATAAGGCTATTATTGTTCTACAGGGTAATTGAAAATTAATTCTTTATTTATGTATAATGGACTCTCCTGTCTTGTAAAAATTATAGTTAAATGGGAGAATCCATCATACATAAAATAGGGAGTTACTTTACAGTCACACTATATATGTATGAATTTGGTAACAAATTGTGAGTTCAATACTTGGGTGAGGCAGTTTGTACTTGGACTCAGTAGAAACAGGCATCTTGGGTAAGACGATAAACTATATCCAGCAGCAAGGCCTCTGATCAGGAGGTTTTGAGGGGCATGGAACCTCTTAATTGCTGGTGTTCCCAGGTCCACCCTAACCCAGGTTGGTAGCACCTGATAGGTTCCCAGCTATGGGCAAATAGTTAGCCCCGAAACCAAAATATTACCAGCAATAGGAATTTTGTCGGCATTGGGTAGCCGATTGAGGTTGATATGTGGTAAAACAAAACGGACCAAACCAATCAGTGGAAACAGATGAACAGTAACTGAGTACTAATAAAAATAAGATCAACACAAGATATCTCTGGACATGGGCAGTGGAACAAGAACAGTCTACCCCAAGTAGATTAACCTTTACCATGCTGCAGGCAAAAATTGTCACTGTAGAATTCTCTCCCTTTGCTACTCTAGGCACATTCTGTTGCCTTGAGACGGTTGCTGTAAATAAACACTTGTCAACTGTTATTTCCAGTATTTTAAGCTGGAAATCGCCTACTACTGCTTTGGAACAGGGTTAAACTTCCGTTTTCAAACACCATTTTGAATTCTTGTAGACTCTACACAAAATTGATTGATTAAATCCACGTTAATTTTTTCATGATTTTTTGTAAACAAAAATGGCCACACCAATATCCAACAAAGCCTTTGTTCAGGAGTTTTTCTTTGATTAGAACTCTGATGATGATTTTGAAGGCTTTACTCAAGTGGATATTGACAGTGAAGTATCCGAAGATGTTAACCATGCTAGTGACATGGAGGAAAGCGGTGATGACCACTAGCCGCTACTATCATCTATGCCGGACTAATTTTATGAAAGCTACTGGTGACCGTCGATATACCTGTTAGCCTTTCTGAAGGCGAATTATTTAATCTATTTATAAACAATCAAACAACTTTATTTGTCAATGAGACAAGTGAATGAGTTAGTTGATAGTAAGAGCAAACAAATGCTAATGTCTTTTCATATGTAAACACAAGGAAACATGTCACTTTTGATGAAATGAAAGCCTTAGCGATTTTGCTTATTGAACTCCACAAGAAATAAAAGTTAAAATACGTTGAATTATTTATGTATTTTTTAATGTATTTGCTTTTTATTTCGCATTTCAATTTTTTTTTGTTTTCAACATCAAAACCTGTATGCAAAACGTAATGCAATACATCAAAATATTACTCATTCTTTTATTAGTGTACAAAAATTAAAATCTGTACACAATACAAAGAAAGTTATAACAATTTTAAAACAGTAGGTGTTGATGAATAAAGTTGAGTCAGGTGAAAGAAAGAGGAAACAAATGCTAGTGTCTTCTCGTATGTAAACACATGGAAACATGCCACTTTTTTAACAAAATGAAAGTCTTAGTGATTTTGCTTCTTATTGCAAACCCCAGAACTCCACAAGGAGTAATAAAAGTTAAAGTACATTGAATTATTTATGTACTTTTTAATGTATTTGTTTTTTATTTTGTTTTCAACATCAAAACATTACATCCAAATATTACTCATTCATTCTTTTATTAGTGTACAAAAATTAAAATCTATATGCACAATACAAAGAAAATTATTACAATTTTAAAACTGGGTGTTCATGTTTCTGCACCCTTAAAAAAACTGCAGTGGCAGGGGAAACAATTCTAGAAAGAAATTAGTGTTAAATAACCAATAGTGATGTCGATATGCCACTAAACAAAATCAACCAACTAACTTTTCTATAATTTATTTACATGGTAACTGTTCTGGTGAACTTTCTTCTTTGCTACCTCGCCTGTACAAATTTAAGAGCAGTGCTAGATTGTAGCTAAGTCTTCTTTTACAGTTGAAATTGGTGGTTGAAACCATAATTTCTCAAATAAATTTACTCTCAGTAACCCCCTTGCATCTTAGTGGCTTTATCACCTTATTTGGAGGGAAATGAAAAAAAAATTATCAAATGCCTATTTTAAACCAAATACAGTTTGAGAACCATTTATCTGAGACACTTTGGCCTGGAAATTCTTCAGATTTTGGAATACAGAGCATTTTAATTTACCTCGAGTAAAGGGTTCCGTTTGGAATTCCCTGTAGGTCATCCGGATCGATATACACTGGCTGAAGGCCAAAGGATACAACTAAAATGTTGTGACAACAACAACAAAGATGAGGACAATGGTCCAGATGTAAATAATGTTAACGCTTCATCCCAGAAATGCAGACAAAAAATATTCTGATTATTTTGCATCTGGTAGAATCATAATAAAAGAATCTTCTTCATTCTATGAAAGTGAATTTTGTTTTTGTTATTCTTACAAAAAGGTTTTTGAAATATTTTTTAAAAATCCATTTCATTCAAATATTCTGCAAGCGTTCATGTTAAAAACAAAAAAAAACATTTTTTTTTTTTTTTTTTTTCCTAATTCCATCAAGAATTATGAAACCATTGTGGGTCCTAGAGTTTCCCCTAGAATAAGTGTCTGGCTTACACTTATTCTAGGGAACATAACTCTGACGCTGGATGGGGCGAATCTGGAGGAGGTACAGTTTTTCGTCTATCTCGGTTTGACCATCATAACATCCGGGCAGGCTGCTGCTGAGGTCGAACGCCGTATAGCAGCTGCAAGGTCCGCATTCGTGCGTCTCAAGCGGTCACTATGGGGGCGACGGGAGATTTCCACAGCTACGAAGGGGCGCATCTATCGGGCTATTGTTCGGACTATCCTTCTCTGCGAAACGGGGCCACTTAGAGCGGTCGACCTACGAAGGCTTGAAATGTTCGACAATTGCCTTCTGCATTCTACGATGCCGATGAATCGATCGTGCGCCCACAACCGCTCTGAGTCTCCGTCCTCTTCCACCTGTCCTGCTCCAGCGTCGTCTCTGATGTTTCGGGCACGCAGCTCGACGCCCAGAGAGAGAGAGAGCTCATCCGCGATGTACTTCTCCCCCCTTCTCTCCCTGGCTGGCGAAGACGCGTCGGTGGGCAGCTGAAGACGTGGGCTAGCACAATCAAGGATGGCCGAGCAGTACTATCGGGTCCACAAGTAGTTGGTCTTCGACGATGGAATCGTGAGTGGCTCACCATTTCGTGTGACCTGGCTCAGGATCAGCAGGCATGGGCAGCGATGGTCCATGGTGCTGTACTTGCTCGGGAGGAAGACGGTTCAACTTGATCAGGGTGAAAACCGATACAAGTCAAGTAGAATAAGTGTGACATAATTTTATATTATAATTTTGCTTGTCCCTCGTTTTGTTAGTTTGCGCTGTTACACCCTGCCAATGCCTCACAAATAATGGACTATTCCATTTTGATCATGTTTAAGAGAGGAACTGTCACTACTCGGCTTCATTAAGAAAATGTAAGAGTAAGCTGATAACAGATACTACACTTGGTATTTACTTGACCCCCCCCCCCACTGAGTCAGGTTGTGACACAAGATCGGTTCTTAAAGTGGGGACCCGAGTATTTTCACCCGGGCCGCTGGTCTTGGATGGTCATAGCTTGTCTAATCTAGTCATAGCTTGCCCAAGCTGGTCAGAGCTAGTCTTGGCTTGTCATAGCTGGTCCAGGCAGGAGCTGGTCCAAGCTAGTCGTAGCCATGATACTACCAGCGCAGGGATGAATCCCTACACCAGGCAAGTATCAAGTGATCGAATCTGAGTCAAAAGGTCGATAAAGCGAGCGATCCGAGAACAGATACTACACTTAGCGAGCGGGTCAAGTAAATACTGAGTCAGGTTGTGACACAAGGTCACTTTTTAACATGGTGACCTGAGTGTTTTCACCCGGGCTGCTGGTCTTGGCTGGTCATAGCTTGTCCAAGCTCATCTTAGCTTGTCTTGGATTGTCATAGCTGGTCCAGGCCGAAGCCGGTCCAACCTAGTCGTAGCCATGATACTACCAGCGCAGGGACGAAACACTACACCAGGCAAGTATCAAGTGATCGAATCTCAACCAAGAGGCCGATAAAGCGAGCGATCCGGAAACAGATACTACACTTTGATCTTAGCTAAGAGGCTATGGTGACTACAATAAAAGTACCATTTTTTAGGTGCACAGTATCGGACAATGGAAATCTAGTTAAGGTAATTGGCTAAAATCCAGTGACCATAAATAAAATATCATCGAAAATGTTTATAAGACAGGGATTTCGCTAGTTTTATTTAATTATACAGGGTGCGGCTGGTATCTGAGGACAGATTTTATGGATTAGTAAAAACCTTGAACATATGAACATAATTATATTTCATTACGAAACAAGTAAACATGAAATTTAGCTAACTATTATTTAATTTTTATTCAATAAAACCACCACTAGCATCAATAACTCCCTCTACACGATGTCACAATTGGCTGCGAGTTCTGATTAATTGGTCCTTATTTATGTCAGGCATTGCTCAAACTATTGCTGCTTTAAGGGAGTCTTTGGTGTCATGAGCCTGTTTAACCTCCTTCTCAACAACACTCCACACATAATAGTCTAGTGGATTGAAATCTGGAGAGTTAGGAGGCCAAATGTTGGGCGTGATGTAGTCGTACAAATGGTCAGCCATCCATTCTTGTGTTCGTAGAGCCTTGTGGGATGGAACCGAGTTTTGCTGGAATATGTAAGGCTTGCCGTCACATATTTTGTCAATCCAGGGCTCGACAACTGTTTCTAGAACCTCAATGTAAGCAGCAGCATTTACTCTAAGACCTTGTGGAGAAAAAAGTTTTTTTTTTTTTTTTCAGACACGTGCAGCTTTTTGGCAATTGACCTCATTGATTGACCTCGGTTTTCATCAATTGTCTGCTTGACTTCCTGAATAAATTTGGATGTTCTCAAATTATCAGAACGTGCAGAATGTGTTTTACGTTTTGATGCAGACATTGGGGAACTGTCAGTGTCTTCTAACTCTTTTCGTATCTTGTGAACAAACGATCTTGCAACTCTGAGGAAACGTGCAATATCCAAATCGCTATGATCAGCCTTTAATGCCACAATCACGGCAAGCCTTTTCATTTCATTTGTTATCATAGGGTTTGCCATTCTTGATTTCTGAAAACTAAAAACATTAGTAGTGGGAAACAGTATTAATCTTAAATCTATATGTCCTCAAATACCAGCTGCACCCTGCATATTCACGCTGATTTAGACATTTCTTCTCACTTGTTGGGCAGATCTCTGATACCACTTGAGTAAAATTCTTCATGACGTGAAAACAATTTTCAGTGGACTCTAATTTGGTTTTCATTAGAGAAAGTTTTCCCTCTTAAAGCATTTTACAATGATCAAAAAAGGTAATCGGTTGTTACAGGATCTTGTAAATATAGCAGTTGCAACCAGAAAAGACCAAAGAAATTTAAAAACTGATTCTTGCTATATGCAGCCTTGTGTTGCGATGAAGGAAAAAATTTTTTTTTTTCTATTGATGAGTGCAAAGTACTTTTTAATCAAACTTTTAAGGACACATTGCATATGCTGGTCATGTAAATATGAATTTACTGTTTCATTGCATTTTAAGAACTCTAAATAAATAATATAACAATGATCCCACTACATGCACAACATTTCTACCATGAAGATCAGCTTTTTTTAACATTGTGAAGATTTTATCCTTGCACTAAACGTTGTGGTATGCAACCCACTTTTCATCATTTATGTTATATTTAAGGAATGGTTAATGAGGATGATACATTCATTATTACAATTAGTTCCTGAAAATAAAAACTACTTATGACACAACCAAATATTTACAGAAATCATTACAGTTATTTTTTTCTTTTTCTTTTTTTTTTTTTTTTTGCATACAAATGAGAAAAATAGGTTTAAGGACAAACACTGGAAGGTTCAAGAAAAAATGCAAAGACCAGAAAAAAACAGATTTAGAAACATCTGCTTTTTTTTTTTTAGATAAAACGAGTTAAGATAAAACAAGTTATGTAATTTAACAGAAATCCATAGCTCAATAACAAAAAAAAAAGTTAAAAAAAAAAACTCAATCAATTCCAACACACGAGAAAAAAAATCATGTGTTGAATGCAAAAACACTAGAGAAAAGCTACATGTCGTGAGGTGAGTCCTGCATCTCTGGCGCGGAAGCACTAGAGACGGCCACGTATCGTGAAGGGAGCAACTTGTCTCTGGCGGGGAAGCAATAGAGACGGGCCACATATCATGAAGGGAGCCCAGCATCTCTGGCAGGGAAGCACTAGAGACGGGCCACGTATTGTGAATCGGTCACTAATAATTTATAACTATAGTGAGGCTCATGCATGCAATTACAAGTAATCCATAATAATATTTTCAATTTCCAAGAAGAGCCAATCCCTGTTGCAGATGCCTGCTCAGGCGTATATGTTCAACGCCTACAGAGCCCACCTGTGGTCTATACTGCAACTATATTGAACAGACCTTAGTTATGGTTCCTTAGAGAAAGCTCATAATCTGGAATTATACTGGGACTCATGCATGCAATTACAAGGAATCCATAATAATAATTGAAATTTTCAAAATCACATTTATTTTTGGCATATGAATTTTTTTTAAAAACCGTTTCTAAACCTTTGATTGTCTTTCAATAAATTCTGCCTCACCTGCTATCTTCTTCGGCCACACTTATGAGGCACACCTCACCATTTGGAAACTACTGAACTAATACAATACAATAACGAGAAAGAAAAGAACAGAACGAAAAAATAATATTAAGCAAGCAAGCAATATATGCTAGACAAAGTAATAAGATATGAAAAAACAGAACTAATCTTCTTAGATTGAGAAATGACCTATCTTGTTGGCTAGGAAGAAATCCCAGCATGCATCTGTGTTTCATCTATAAATTGGAGAGGCAGAAGTATTTTGCAGTTATATAGGATTGGAACTATCATCTGAGTAATTGGCCATAGTTAAAAAGTAATTGGCAGAACTGCTCAAACTAAATTGACAAAGTTTGCAATAAACAATAAGAAAAAGAAATGAACATGGCAAAAATATTAAGCAAACAATGTATACAAGGTGAAACAACAGTAATAAGGCAAAGCAACATTAATAAGGCAAAAGGTTCATAAACTAAGAATGGTATTAACACACAAAAGGGGATAGAGACAAGTGATTGCATCTTCAAGACAAGAAAAAAATAAAACTGTGTCAGATGAGACTAAAAAGTGGCCTATCTTATCCCAACATGCATCTGTGTGGGTTTTCCTATAAATGGATGTGAGGGAAGTATTTTGCATTTATTCCTAAGCAGATTATATGATTCTATATTTGGTATGCAGAGAACTGCTTCTCGCAGGAATTACAATTATTTTGTTATTATTAGTCACAGAGTAATTGGTCATAGTTAAATGTAATTAGCAGGAATGCCCAAGAAATAAAATTGACAAACACTATTTACATTATTCGGACTATTGTCCTCATCTTTGTAGCCATATTTATTACAACATTTCGGCCATTGTATTCTCTGGCCTTCTTCAGGTGGTTGGAATGTCGAACTGAACCCTTTATTTCAGTCACTGGGGTACACTGTTCTAGTTCCACGTGCCATGGTTTAATCGCTGTCACTTATCAGTTATCTCCTGTTAATTCCCCTCTCCAAGTTCTCTACTGCCTTAACCAGGTATTGAACTCACACTCTTTGGGTCCTGTCACTGAATCTAACCAACACTTTTATCCACTGTGCCATGTGTCCTTGAGGCAGTGGAGAACTTGGAGAGGGGAATTAACAGGAGATAACTGATAACTGACATCCATTAAACATGGCACGTGGAACTAGAACAGTCTACCCCAGTGAGCGAAATAAAGGGTTCAGTTTGACATTGCAACCACCTGAAGAAGGCCAGAGCATACAGTGGCCGAAACGTTGTAATAAATATGGCGACAAAGATGAGGACAATAGTCCGAATAATGTAAATAGTGTCTTTTTAGATCTATTTACATTCTCTGGAATATAAATGTATAGAAACTATTGTGTGCACAAAGTGAGGGATAAGTTTCTGTACTGATTATAATATAGAATTGATCCCTCATTTTATATCCAAATTATAATTTTTGTTTATCAAAATTCTCATTAGGTATGAATCCGCAATTAGTAAGCCTTGTATATCATTTAGATTTATTTACATTCTCTGGAATATAAATGTATAGAAATTACCATGTCTACAAAGTGAGGGATCAGTTCATGTATTGATTATAATACAGAATTGATCCCCATTTTATATTCAAATCATATATATATATATAAATATAAAATAAAAATTCTCATTAGGTATGAATCCACAATTAGTAAGACTTGTAATTAGTAAGATAGTTCAAGTAACAGAGTGATATGTCTTTGTAATGTAAATATATGCTGCCTATTTTATTATGTACATAAAAAACAATTCATCCAGCAGTAAAGAATTCCTGAGGAAAAAAAAACTACAAAGTAAGACATATCACTCTGTTACTTGAACTATCTACTTAGTTCATATCATATTAACTGAAAAACACTTATAAAAGAAAATACGTGGATTTACCATGGCTACAAAGTGAGGGATCAGTTTATGTATTGATCATAATATAGAATTGATCCCCCATTTTATATTATATATATATATATATATATATATATATATATTTTTTTTTTAAATCAAAATTCTCATTAGGTATGAATCCACAATTACTAAGGTATATAACCTCTTAGATTTATTTACATTCTCTATATATACAAACTGCCGTGGTTACAAAATGAGAGATTAGTTGAGGTATTGTTTTTAATATAGAATTTATCCCCCACATTAAAATTTCCTTTTTGTTTATCGAATTCTGATTAGGTATGAATTCACCTCTTCTCTCCCCAGCTATGGGTTAATTAGTAAAACTTGTGTCCCTAAAATTATTATCTCTCTCCAAAAAATAATCTTACAATCTGAAAATATTTTCTGGTTTTAAATAACCTGCAAAGGGTTGATAACCTGTAGAAAACGAATCAGTCAAACAAACAAAAGAGATTTATGAAGAAACAATTTTTGTTTTATACGTGTATTACAAAAATGTATTATTTTAACTTTGATATCTAACAACTAAAAATTTAAAAAAGAAAATTAGCATCAAGTAAAAGAATGAATTTTAAAAAAATATTATTAACTGTTAATATAAATACAGATAAAATTAAATAAATGAAAAAATATGAAAATAAACTGTAAAATATGAATATAAATTATAATATGAACCTAATATAAAATATGAACAAAAATTAAGATATAATATGAACATAATACATAAATAATATATAAAATAAATAAATCTTAATGAGCCAGATACTACCTACCTAAGTTTCACCACATGAGATCATCAGGGTGGAAATCTAGGTTGGTAGTACATGGCTTATTAGGCTTTATTTATTTTACTTTTGCTCTACTTAGTATATTGAGCACTCTACATTTTAACTTATTATTCGCTGTTTTTTTTTTCTTTGTAGCAGAAATTAAACTTAAAGGATGATTTCATTTGACCTGTTTGGAGGTTTCGGGTGCTTTTTTTTTCCATTTTTCCTCAGACGCCAATTTATTTGAAAATTGTGCTATCCAGGTTTTTTCATCCACCAAGTTTAAATAGACTTATATTAAATAATATATAATATAAACGTAATATATAAATAATATATAATATGAACATAATATAAAATATGTCGAGAAATTAAGATATGACCGTAATATATAAATATTATATAATATAAACATAATATATAAATAATATATATATGAACATAATATAAAATATGAACAGAAATTAAGATATAAAACATAATATATAAATAATATATATGAACATAATATATAAATAAAATATAATATAAGCATATATAAGCATAATATATAATATGAACATAATATATAAATAATATATAACATGAACATAATATAAAATATGAACAGAAATTAAGATATGAACATAATATATAAATAATATATAACATGAACATAATATAAAATATGAACAGAAATTAAGATATGACCATAATATATAAATAATATATAATATGAACATAATATATAAACATAAATAATATATAATATGAAAATAATATAAACATAAATAATATATAATATGAACATAATATATAAACATAAATAATATATAATATGAACATAATATATAAACATAAATAATATATAATATGAAAATAATATAAACATAAATAATATATAATATGAACATAAAAGAGCAGTTAAGATAATATGAACATAAAATATGAACAGAAATTAAGATATAAAACCTAATATATAAATAAAAACGTAATATATAAATAAATAATATATAATATGAAAATAATATAAAATATGAAGAGCAATTAAGATATAATATGAACATAATATATAAATAATATGTAAATATGAACATAAATTTTAAAAGTATTATGACCAGACGATAAATTTCTTTTCGTTTTCGGCGACGTTAGCGCTCTTCAAAAAGTAAGGCGAGAAACTTACTCTTTAACTCATGTCCGCAAGTTTTGGTGAAACTTCAACTTAGCGAAAAGATTATCGCTGACAATCCTAATCCGTCTCATCTTTTTTCAAATACAGAAATCAACAAACTTTATTCATAGGATCATCTTGTAAGTTTCAAAAACTTCATTTTACTAATTAAATTGAACAAATAACAATAAACTCGAGTTTTTTGACGACCGTTAAACATTCGATTGAATTTTGATTTTTTTAACTGAACTCATATTGCATATATATCCATTCAAGCACTTCATTATTTATCACTGTAAATCCATAATTTGATATTCGTATCTTTTGTAAATATCACACACCCTTCATTAATTACGTGGAATCTCAGTGAAATACCGTTTTTATGTTTACAAAGACGATAAAAAAATCTGTTGACCATCGAATTGTCTTTCTGTGGAGGTCATTTCTGGACTTAACACTGTCACTCCTGGTTGTGACTTGGACAAAAATTAAAAATACACCAGAAATTTCGGATATTCTCATACAGCTGATTAAAAAAAGTAAAAGCGACAACTAATCCTAAATATTATGCGATCCCTGACGTAAAAAAAAAAAAAACAAGATTTTCAGCCAACATTTCAAATGTGCTAGAAAGGAATAAAAATTTTTTTTTAAATAATTAAAAACTACTTTGGTCTTTCCTCTTATTGTTAACATAAACCTTTTCACGATAAAACTTTGTTTTTATTGAGTTTGGGGCCTTTTTTCATCATGCTATGCTGTTTTTTCGCCGAATTATTGAACAGCCTTTAATATTTAGCAATAGTTTATTTATGTATGTTCAACACTTCTCTAAATACTTCTACCCTGATGGAAAAAGACCCCAAACTTGATTAAACAATGTTGCAATGTTTTTAAAAATGCCTTTTTTTGTCATTAATGTAAATGGAATAAAAGAAATGTTTTTTATAGACAGAAGTGAAATCTTGTAATTTAATTTTAATAATTTGTCATAAAATTTAATTTTTTTATCATTTGAATATATGGAAAAGAACATTATTTTCTGTAATGTAAGAAAATAAATTTGTGTGCATACAGTGTAACCCGGATATAAGAGAGTTGTCGGGACCGGAGAAGAAGTATCTTATATTCTGGTTTCTCTTATATCCGGGTTTGGTCTATTTTGTTTTATTAACACAGGCTCTAATTTGGGACCAGAGAAAATCACTCTTATATCCGGGTCTTTTATATCCGGGTTACACTATATAAAAAAAAAAGTTTTAAGGGATATATGCAGGAAAGATAAAAGCTGTTTCTAAACTTGAAGAGGTCAAGATTTAATTAAAACCCAATCCTAAACAAGAGATGAACCTCTAAGACTGGGGAGGAGTATGAACCGGACGATAGGCAAACCTATGTGAGAAAATAGTCTTATTCCAATGGTTATTTATAATTTATTATTTTGCCTCACAATGTCTGAAGCAGACACAGGGGATATTTCAGTATGGGTTGAACTTTCCCTCCGGTAACCTATAATTTTTTTTGCCTTGCAGTTGGGTAAAATTATGTCTGACAAGAATATGTATCCAAAAACAGAGTTATGTGATTAAAATTCTGTAGTAGTAATAAAAAACAAGTCAACTTGAAGTAGCAACAGACGTCTGCAATAGATTTGTCTCTCGACCGCAACACTTGTAGCCAAATCACAGTTCAAATGATAGCCCATCCTAACAATCCACCAAACAACGTAGAAATGACAAGACTGGGCTCACATGTCCAATCTTCACTTTACACCAGCAAAAACGCGTGTTCGTCCCACGTTTCAGTAGACACTGGTAAATATACAGCTCACTCTATCGGTAGGTTGAAGCTAGCGTCCAGCTTCCAGACAAAAATAAACAGAGTCGTAACTTAATACGAAACTCTATAATAGTGCACGTCATCACGGTCCTGACCGCACTGCCAGCTAATATCCTAGACCGTTTTTATTGTCTGAAAACACGGCCAACGCACCAATCATTGTCGTTGGCCTCGTTCTCAATCAGAGTCCCCAGCTCGTCCAATCAGCATGCAGACCGCCACTAGACAAATCGTGCCAAGCAGCATAAAATAACAAATGTTGGAGAATGTACTTTTCTTTTACAAAACAGCAGCCCGACAAGCAAAACATCTTGGACACTTTGACTCCGGTAAGTGCGAATATTTATCGCCACAAATTCTCGATGCAGAATGTGTACAAAAATGTTAAACTGAATCGTATCCGGAACATTTGCTGTAAACATTTTTGCCATAGGAAAATTCGTCTCAGGAATTTTCTCCTGTAGGAAACTTTGCCATGTAGGATTTGTGCAATAAGGCAATTTTGCCACTTTTTTTTTTTTTTTTTTTTTTTTTTTTTTTTTGGACAGATGAGATGGATGTCAATTTTCGTCAAATGTTTTATATTTTGATAAATTATTATTTTCCAGCACGGTAGGTACTCTAACTTTACATTCTTTCTTTTCAAATTTCCAATATGTTTTTCACCGTATTTTCTATTTATTCTGTAAACAAACTTAATATCGTCAACTAATTTCACACCACATCTAGTATTTTCCACTTGATAGACTATTGTTATGGGTTGGCTGCACAAAAATATTGTCAAATGAATAAAGAAATTTTTAGGCTGGCATCTCACACTCACTCTTTCACTGTCAAAACTGTTAAATATAGCTGTCTCTTCTACTCCAATAGCTTTATGTCTCGCACTTCTCGCCTGTGGAACTCCCCCTCATTTCTTATTATCTTGATAGCTATAATCTCCAACTATTCAAATTTAATGTCAATCGATGTCTCCAGATGCCCTGATCTATCCCCTATTCTTCTCTTCATCCTTTCCTCTATCACTCCTATTTCCTCTAGCTCCAACTCTCTGTAACCCCTTGCATGCTAGTGGCTTCCTGCCTTGCTTGGGGTGAAACGCTTAAAAAAAACCAAACAAACTGAATATTGGCAAATGGATGTGAACACACTAGTAGACTAGAAAATTCATTTCAGTATTGGTGGCACCAATATATATGACAATGATCTTACATATGCAGTATATAGGCAAAAATGCATAGCCGCCTGTGTAGAAAAAAACAGTGTTTTGTATGTAAAACATCTGTATCCAGTGTTGTTTTTATGCTCACTGTATCTATTGTAGTTTCTATGGAAATAGGAAGCATTACATTTGGAGCATCCATTTTAATTTCCCGAAATATTTGATGTTTAATTTCTTTTTTATTTCCTTTTTGCAGATGTTCCAGCTAAACAAATTTTAAGAGCTTAAATAATTTGCTGAATTTCAATAGCTCAGTATGCAGAAAGAAAACAACTATGGAAAACTACTTGGCAAAATCATTGTGAAACATTTGTATGTGAATTATCTGCTGGATTCATCTATAAAAACTTACTGGAAACATGAGTAATGGAATATATTATGTCACAAAGGAGAGAAAGAAACAATGTCTGGAGCTACACAATCATCAGTTTTATTGCAAAATCACACTGGGGATAAAGCATATATTGTGAAGTTGTGTGACATTCATTTCATTGAAGTCAAGTATTCAGTTAAAATCTCTTGAACTAGATATAAATAATATACATCTATAGCATGTAGCTCTTCCTTTCATTAAATGTTCTATGAATTGCCGGAATTAATTTAATATTCTTGTGACGTGCGTAACTCACCCATTACACAGGGATCAGATTTGTTGTATAAATGGAGACTCGTTGCACAATGGAGAAGAAGCTATATTCTTGTGAACTGTGTAGCTCTTCCTTTTCACATAAGTCGTCTTTTCTGAGGCATATGCGAATACACACTGGAGAGAAGCCATATCCTTGTGAAGTGTGTGGCTCACGCTTTACACAAAAATCACATTTAGTGTTGCATATACGAACACATACCGGAGAGAAGCCATATTCTTGCGAAGTGTGTGGCTCGTGCTTTACACTGAAATCAGATTTGGGGGTGCATATGCGGATACACACTGGTGAGAAGCCATACTCTTGCGAAGTATGTGGCTCATGCTTCACACAAAAATCAGATCTAGTGGTGCATATACGAACACACACTGGAGAAAAACCATATTCGTGTGAAATGTGTGGCTCGTTCTTTACTCGCAAATCACATTTAGTGATGCACATGCGAACACATACTAAAGAGAAGCCATATTCTTGTGAAGTGTGTGGCTCTTCTTTTTCGCGAAAGTCAATTTTGGTGGTTCATATGCGGACACACACAGGAGAGAAACCATATACTTGTGAACTGTGTGACACTTCCTTTACACAGAAGTCCCAGTTTTTGAGGCATATGAGAGCACACACTGGACAGAAACCATAATTCTTTGAAGTTTATGGTTATATTCATGGATCAAATTTGCTGGAAATTATACAAGCGAACATTGGAGAGGAACCATATTCTTGTGAAGTGTGTGGCTTTTGTAGACCATTTCTTTTTGGGTTCTTTGTGAACATAAATTATAGGCATAATGTCATTCATTGCTGCATTTTTCGACAGTGTTGAAGGTGAGGGTTTAAAACCTTAATTGGAATGCTAAAAACCCTGTGCCATATTTACATGTCTGTAGTGAACAGTCCCGTAGAAGCAAGCGAGCCAGAGTGGCTTGCCTCTGGTGCATAGGAAAATAAGGGTCTTACCATAACAGGCAGCATGTGACATCAGCAAGTTTGCCTCATGAAAATGGCATTACTCTCCCATCTAGCAGTATGTGCGGTAACGAGGGTTTTTGTACAGTTTGACATGCTTCCACCAATAGCTAGTTGTGTGCTGATTGGTCAACCTGGAAGAGGCTATTTGCCTGGGTAACTGAGAATAAAAGCGAAAAATGCTGATTGGTTGGTCGACCTCAGTGTTGGCCTGATAAAAGGGGCTGAAGCAATGAAAATAGGAGAAAGAAAGACGGATATACGTTGTGACGTGTTCAGAAAGCAAGGACGAAGAATTGAACCAGCGGTATCTTGATTTGTACAAGCGACGTCGTAGCAATACAGACTTATTTAAACTACAATGTCTATAGTGGGGAAGAGGTTAAATAACACAAAGGGTTGATAAGCCGTAAAAAATAATCTTCCAACAGAAACGGAAAAAAATCGTATAAAATTAAACATTTCAGGTAGATTTGTTGAGAAAGGAATTTACATCAACTGATAAATCGCAGCAAGTGGGTGTTTGTGTAAATTGAAAAAATAAATTATTTTTCATTGTGTCATTATTTTTGGAACAGGTGACAAGCAGGTAGTTCTTCAGTTTAAACAAACACCTGCTTTACTCTGTCATTTGCTGTGACTTATCAATTTCTTTCTCAACAAATCTGCCTGAAAATTTTAATTTTTAGGATAAGAAACCCCTGCAAATATATTTTAATTTTAAAAAATGAATTTTTTAAATTATGGGGACAAAATTCTACAAATTTTCATTCCAAATACCATCTGTGACATCATTCGAATGATTCATATTGGTATGTATTTACTAAATTTATTTCTTTGTTGGTAATTTCATGTTAAGTTAGATTTTTTCTGAATTTTAAGATAAATCTATTTTGATATTTCCTTTTGACTTATTAGTTGATGTCAATTTTTAGGATAAGGAACCCCTGCAAATATATTTCAATTTTAAAAAATGAACTTCTTTTATTATCATTTAGAGAAGTTTTAATTGATTTTTTCCATAGTAATTTATAAAGCCTGAATTGAGACAGCTGCAATGCAAATGCTTTGCTTTTATTGTTTTTTTTCTTTTTCTCTTGTGCAACCATTGTTATGCTGCATTCCAAGGTAAACACACCCTTCCAGAAATGTCTGTTAACATTATCGTTTGAGTATGCTTTGAAAGAACTACATTTTTTTTACTTATCATTCAAACTGTTATACTCATCTTCATTACTATATTCACAACATTTCGGCCATTGTATGCTCCCTCCTTCTTCAGGTGCTTAATTGGAATTTTGAACTGAATTCTTTATTTCATCCACCAGGGTAGATTGTTCTAGTTTCACTATTTACATTATTCGGACTATAATCAATTATACCATATTTATTACAACGTTTCGGACGTTGTACGCTCCAGCCTTCTTCAGGTAGTTGGAATGTCGAACTGAACCGGGGCAGACTGTTCCACGTGCCATATTTATTGGATGTCAGTTGTCAGTTATCTCCTGTTAGATTGTTCTAGTTCCACTATTTACATTATTTGGACGATTGACTATGAACTGATCCCTCACTTTGTAGCCATGGTAGTTTCTATACATTTATATTCTAGAGAATGTGAATAAATCTAAGACATACAAATCTTACTAATTGTGGATTCATAACTAATCAGAATTTTGATTTAAATATATATATATATATATATATAATTTGAATATAAAATGGGGGATCAATTCTATATTATAATCAGTACAGAAACTGATCCCTCACTTTGTAGCCATGGTAGCTTCTATACATTCATATTCCAGAGAATGTAAATAAATCTAAATGAAATACAAGTCTTAATAATTATGGATTTATACCTCATCAGAATTTTGATCAACAAAAAATTGTAATTTGGATATAAAATGGGGGATCAATTCTATATTATAATCAATACATAAACATATCCCTCACTTTGTGCACATGATAGTTTCTATACATATATATTCCAGAGAATGTAAATAGATCTAAAAAGACACTATTTACATTATTCAAACTATTGTCCTCATCTTTGTCACCATATTTATTACAAAGTTTTGATCGTTGTACGCTCCGGCCGTCTTCAGGTGATTGGAATGTCGAACTGAACCCTTTATTTCGCTCACTGGGGTAGACTGTACTAGTTGTCAGTTATCTCCTGTTAATTCCCCTCTCTAAGTTCTCCATTGCCTTAACTGGGTATTGAACTCATACTCTTTGGGTCCTGTCACAGGATCAAACTAATGCCTTTATCCACTGTCCTTGAGGACATCTGTGTATGAATTTCTGGATATTATAAACCTAATGTCATCAGCAACCACTTTTTTACCAGTGCTCATATTGCAATTTTTTGCTATCATTGCATGTTTTTACCAGAACTCATATTGCAATTTTTGTTGTTATTATCGTGAGCAAAATAAAGGGTTCAGTTCGACATTCCAACCACCTGAAGAAGGCCGGAGCGTACAATGGCCGAAACGTTGTAATAAATATGGCGACAAAGATGAGGACAATAGTCTGAATAATGTAAATAGTGTACATAATACCTCATCTCAGAAATATAGACAGATACTGTTCTAGTTCCACGTGCCATGTCTCTTCCGGATGTCTCAGTTAATTTGCTTTAACTCACCTCTCCAAGTTTTTGATTCACCACTGCTGTGGCTTGGTATTGAACTCACAACTCTTTGGGTCTAGTCACTGGATCTAACCAACGTCTTTATATTGTTAGTCTCAGATATGTAAACTTCAGGTGAATGAATCCTCTCGATCTTAAAGAAGAAAATCAGTCATCAGTTACTGACTGCCCCCACAGAACCTTCCAAAGAGCTTTACCAAATCAGAAAGCACATCACATGTAGACTTCCAAAAACTGCACCAAGTAAAATGGATAGTATCTGTAACTAGAAACTAAAACAATGATATAATCAAGCTGTAAACTTTGTACATTACATTAACCGTTACCACATTAATTTCCTTCTAGAGTTGTCTCCCCTGCCAGTGTTTGTTTTTCTTTTTTGAGGGTGCAAAAACCTGAACACCTACTGTTTTAAAATGCTTATAATTTTCTTTGTATTGTTTGTATAGATTTTATTTTCTGTACAATAATAAAAGAATGAATAATATTTGGATGTAATGCATTATGTAATATGTTTTGCCTGCATGTTTTGACGTTGAAAAGAAAAATATTGAAACGTGAAAAACAAATACTTTAAAAATACATGAATAATTAAAAATACTTTAACTTTTCTTACTCCTTGTAAAGTTCTAGGGGTGCAATAAGAATCAAAATTGCTAAGAAGGCTTTCATTTTGCCAATGTTTACATATGAGAAGACATTAGCATTTGTTTGCTCTTTCTTTCACCAAACACAAATTTATTTGTCTCGTTGATGAATAAAGTTATTATTTTGTTGTTTAGAAATAAACAAAATAATTCACCTTCAGAAAGGCTATCAGGTATATTGATGGTTACCAGTAGCTTCTATAAAATTAGTCAGGCATGGATGATAGTAGCTGCTAATGGTCATGATCGCTTTCCTCCACGTCGCTAGCATGGTTATCATCTTCAACCACTTCCCGTCAATACCCACTTGAGTAAAGCCTTCAAAATCATCATCATAGTTCTAATCAAAGAAAAACTGAATAAAGGCTTTGTTGGATATTGATGCATCCATTTTGTAGCCGTCATGCTAAAAAGGAACCACTGGAACAGGGCAGTCGTCTCTCGTACTATTTCATCATTTATAAATAGTCAATACAATTCATCTTCAGAAAGGTATATCAATGGTTGCCAGTAGCTTTCATAAAATTAGGCATGGACATGATAGTAGCCGCAAGTGGTCATCATCGCTTTCATCCACGTCACTAGCATTGTTATCATCTTCAACCACTTCCCTGTCAATATCCACTTGAGTATAACCTTATGAATCATCATCAGAGTCCTAATCAAAGAAAAACTCCTGAATAAAGGCTTTGTTGGATATTGATGCAGCCATTTTTGTTTACAAAAAAATCATGAAAAAATTAGCATGGGTTTAATTGGTGTCATACCTTGTGTAGAGTCTAGAAGAATTCGAAATGGTGTTGGAAAACGGAAGTTTAACCTTGTTCCAAAGCAGTAGTAGGCGATTTCCAGCTTAAAATAGCTGAAATAACAATTGACAAGTGTTTATTTATAGCAACCATCTCAAGGTGACAGAATGCGCCTAGTTCAGTAAATGGAGAGAATTCTACAGCGACAATTTTTCACCTGCAGCGTGGTAATGGTTAAATTGATATAGAAAGACTTATTGATACATTACTCTTTTCTGCTACCAATGCCATAACAAATTCTAAACATTTCCAAACATCATGCATAATTACTTGTAATCTTGTATAAATAAGTTTGGAATATAATTTCCTTCATTCTACAAGCCTTAATGGAACTTACAATGAAGAATTCATTTTTATATCAGCAACAGAAGTATAAAAAATAAAACGATGATCAAAATATTGAAATGATAATTTATTGATTTCATTTATATTTTTATTACTTGTTTTTACTTATTTGATATTCTATAATATTTAATTGAACTCAATTTTAAGGTAATTCAGAATTGTCAAATTATTTCCTATTTGCTCTTCCATACAAAAAATAATCTAACTGGTGTAAAAATAAAAATTTAAAAAAAATAATTTCCCCAGTTGAAAATTGTATTAAACTTTAAAAAATTCATTTTTATTTTCCTTTTTTTTTTTCTGGTTTCTTTTTTTTTTTTTATTGTTTCTTTTTTTTTCTTTGTTTTTTTTTTCTTTCTTTCTTTTTTTAATAATTTAGTAAATGTTTATAAATTTATGAATAAAAAATTGTTTTCACATTTATTTCTTTATAAATTGGTAAATGATAAATATTGCATTATTTCTAATTGTATTATTTTTTAGATTGTTGTAAATATAAAATTATTCTTGTAAACAAACAATCTAATAGTGTTTAATATTTTTGGCATAAATTCTCAAGAACAAAAGAAAGTGTCTAAGTACACTTTCATCTCATGCTTAGAATTTATTACAATTCTAATCATCATTTTTTAAAATGCAACTCTTCAGCATTTTTGCTCTTTTCCGCTACCAATGCCATAACAAATTCTAAACCTTTCCAAACAACATGCATAATTACTTTTAACCTTGTAGAAATAAGTTTGGAATATAATTTCCTTCATTCTACAAGCCTTAAAAAGAAAAAAGTGATGTGTTTCAATTTCCTCATGTTTATATACAAGAAGACGCTAGCATTTGTTTTCTCTTTCTTTCACCTGACTCATATTTGTCTCATTGACATGTTCTCGTTAAAAATAAAGTTATTATTTCATCGTTTATAAATAGACAAAAAAATTCACCCTCAGAAAGGCTATTATATTGATGGTCACCAGCAGATTCCATAAAATTAGTCAGGCATAGATGATAGTAGCCGTGTAATAGTGGTCAACATTGCTTTCCTCCATGTCACTAGTGTTGTTATCATCTTCAACCACTTCCCTGTCAATGTCCATTTGAATAAAGCCTTTAATATCCTCATCGAAGTCCTAATCAAAGAAAAACTTCTGAATAAAGGCTTTGTTGGATATTGATGTGGATGTTTTTTTTTGTTTACAATAATATTGCAAAAAAATGAATGTGGGTTTAATCGGTGTTAAACCTTGTGCAGTGTTGAGAAGAATTCAAAATGGCGTCAGAAAACAGAAGTTTAACGTTGGTCAGAAGCAGTAGTAGGCAATTTCCAGCTTTCAATACTAGAAATAACAGTTGACAAGTGTTTATTTATAGAAACCGTCTCAAGGTGACAGAATGTGCCTAGAATAGAAAAGGGAGATAATTCTACAGTAACAATTGTCACCTACAGCATTGTAAATGTTAAGGATTTGCTCTGAACATGTGTTGGTCAATTTTGAACTGAACACTTTATTCAATCTACAGGAACTCAGACGAACCATCTGATACTTCTATTGACCTATTTGCCTTCTACATCTTTTTAGCCATGTACTAGAGGTTCTAATCAACTTCGAATTGGTTGACCATTACTACGCTAATTTCTTTCTAGAGTTGTCTCCCCTGCCACTGCATTTTTTTTAAGTGTGCAAAAGCATGAATGCCCACCGTTTTAAAATTGTAATAACTTTCTTTGTATTGTGCATATAGATTTTAATTTTTGTACACTAATAAAAGAATGAAAGAGTAATATTTGAATGTAATGCATTACATTTTGCATACATATTTTGGCGTTGAAAACAAAAAAGAATTGAAACAAAAAAACACATACATTAAGAAATACATAATTCAACATACTTTAACTTTTATTACTTCTTGTGGAGTTCTAGGGTGCAATAAGAAGCAAAATCACAAAGAAGGCTTTCATTTTGTCAAAAAAGTGACGTGTTTCCTAATGTTTACATTCAAGCATTTGTTTGCGCTTTCTTTCACCTGATATTTCTTGACAAATAAATTTATTATTTTGTCGTTTATAAATAAACAAAATAATTCACCTTGAGAAAGGCTAACAGGTATGCCAATGGTTGCCAATAGCTTCCATAAAATTAGTCAGGCATGGATGATAGTAGCTGCTAATGGTCATCATCGCTTTCCTCCATGCCACTAGTGTAGTTATCATCTTTGACCACTTCCACGTCAATATCCACTTGAATAAAGCCTTCAAAATCATCATTGGAGTCCAAATCAAAGAAAAACTCCTGAATAAAGACTTTGCTTGGTATTGACACAGCAATTTTTGTTTACGAAATATCATGAAAAAATTGAATGTAAGTTTAATCAGTGTTACACCTTCTGTAGAGTCTAGAAGAATTCAAAATAACATTGGAAAATGGAAATTTAACCTTGTTCCAAGGCAGTCGTAGGTGATTTTCAGCTTAAGATACTGGAAATAACAGTTGACAAGTGTTTTTTTTTATAACAACCGTCTCAAGGCAACCAAATGTGTCTAGAGTAAAAAAGGGAGATAATTCTACAGTAACAATTGTTGCCTGCAGCATTGTTTTTTTTTAACACCTGTGACAGGAAGTGAAGACAGTGAAAAGAAAAAAAATCCAAGTGTCTATATTTCTGAGATTAGGTATTGTAACTATTTACATCATTCAGACGGTTGTCCTTATCTTTATTCAGGTGTTTCAGCTGTCGTAGCTTCCATAAAATTAGTCAGGCATGGATGATAGTAGCTGCTAGTGGTCATCTTCGCTTTCCTCCATGTCACTAGCATAGTTATCATCTTCAACCACTTCCCTATCAATATCCACTTGAGTAAAACCTTCAAAATCATCATCAGAGAC